>JAVJIF010006658.1:0-73751 GCA_038442645.1 Agave tequilana | reverse complement strand
GTATTAAGAATAATATTTAATCAAGAGTTACATTCAATAAATTTTTCTTTGTTTCTTAGCTACACTGACAATTGTTTGTTATAATCTAATTTCTTGCCATGTTTATGGAAACATCTAAATTAGCTTGAAAGAGTTCATGGTTATTTAATTTTTTGATGAATTTGGAACTCAGCTATTATACGCACATGTAAAATTGTACACATGAATATGGGTATGCACATTTCCCTATATGTTTTGAAACTGCATAGCCTGGTAGGTATCACGTATCATATCCTGCTTGTAACTATGGGATGAACAAATATCAATAAATAGTAGAAGGGGAAGGACCCTATGTCTTGATTGGACGCCTAGAGCCAGAGTTGTGAAGACAGTCAAGTTAGGACAGGGAATAAAGCTAAAACCTAAAGAACTTCTCCTAGAGATGAGTTAAATATCATCTTACCTTTCCAACCCGAACCTATTAACAAGGCTCCACCTCATTTACTCCTACTGCCTTAGTGCCCCAACACAAGGCGATACTGAGGCACGTGCCTCAGGCCTTCTCGCGTACCTGCTATGGTCCCTAGTGGAGGTAAGGTGATGAGGTTGCGCCCAATCACCTTGTGCCTTGGCCACATGCCTTGGTGCACTCGAGATAACACTCGAATCGTGGTATGAAATATTGGCCGATTCTGATACGAATCGGCTGATTTGTATCGGAACTGGCCAATCCCATCATAGAATCGGCAGTATTAAATTGGAACTGGATATATCAGCTTTGAGTCGTGATACAAAATCAGTATGGCCAATATTGGGTTCGTATCGGCCGATACTTACCGATACAAACTGTCATTTGTTTGATTAGGCAACAAGATCAAATAGGAAATTTTATATTGGTAAGTTAATGATTTTCTCTTGCTCAAAAAAGAAAAAAGTAGAGAAAATGGTTTTTTAACGTATTCGTCCCTTACATCTTTCATATTTTTATAGTCCCCTTAGCTCTATGCATTTCAATTTAGTTCAAATCTTTTGAGTAACCTCAAATCAGGATAATAGTAGATTGAGCTTGTGAAAAGAGAATATTCCTTCAAAGTTAATGAAAATATATTAAAAGATTGGTTTACCCTTTCTCTTTTGGTAGTCAATGGTTGGATTTGTGGGCCCCACCCTTTTTTTTCTTCTTCTTCTCATTATCTCATCTAACCCATAACTTCTGAACTCAAAATTCTTCTCATTATTCCTCTTTCCCCCACTTCTCAATTCTTCTCATTCTTCATGATCAAGGGTTTATTTAAGTCAAATCATTTTTTTTTTCTCTAAAAAATCTAACTTTTCCATTTAATTTGGATGGTAATCTATCTGTTGTCTTGATTTGAGATTAGTCAAAGGATTGGAGGAACTAAATTGAAATTAAAAAGATTTAAAGGACTAATATAAAAATATGACAGATTTAAGGGACAAATATACAAAAAAAAACCAAGAAAATCCCTGTTTTAAATATCAGCCGAGATATCGTCTGATATCTCCTTTTTTCCTGCTGCCAATACGATATGGGGAAATCGTTCGCCATATCGTTTGCAGCAAAAAATGTTCGATATTTGAAATATCGGCCGATAAATCACCCGATATTGGCCGATAAATGCCGATATATCGCCCGATATGAAATAACTTATTTATTGCACGACTGTTTGCAAATGTACATTATTTATTACTGTCTTTACAAGCATATTACATCTATATATATTATTAGATATATATAGATGACTCATAAATTAACTTTTAGTTATCAATATTTCATTATACATAGTGTCTGATATAAAACACACGATATGCGCGCGTATCCCCGATATCTCCCCCGATATCCGATATCCGATATGAAAAACGCCCATCCGATACGATCCCGATATCGATATTTAGTACCTTAAGAAAATAAAAGGAAAGAGAAAAGAAAAGAAAGAAGTGGAACCTATTTCCTGATACAAACCGCCTTGTGTTTGATTAGGCAACACAGATCCAGTGGGAAATTTTATATTTGTAAACTAATGATTCTCCTCTAGCTGTATTTTAAAAAAAAGAAAAAAAAAGAAAAAAGAAAAGGACAGAAAATAAAGGTAAGAGAAAAGAAACCAGGACCTAAAAATTGTCATCAAGTGTGATTGGTTACGGCTGGTTTTCCACCTTGTTATGCATAGGTATTTCAAAGGGAAGGTAAGAAATCAGGACTGGTGCTAGACTGCTAGCGCATGAACATTTCAAAGTGAGTCTCGTGTCCGTTATGTAGACATCGACAATGCTTGCCGAGATGTCTTGGACACATCAGAGCGGTGTACCTGTTAAAAGGACAAAAGATTGTGTCCAAATTGAAAGATCGCATGTCGATGCTCCACATATCCAACTTAAGCAAACATATGAAAAATCCTTTGGCATGTTTGACATCATTTCAACACAAGAAAACACCTGAGCATGTGCTATAGATACCATTTCAACTCAATCTAAACACTTCTTAGACGTGTTATTGGCATCATTGGCTTGTATTAGGTTTTGCTTATTGGATTGTCCGGTTGGATATCTTTCAATCTTTCAAGATTGATTCTTTATAGTTATTTAGATTTTATTCTATTACTCTTTGGAAATTTTGATAAACATGTCCTACTCCATGCTAAATTGATTTACTTGTGTCTACAACACACAAGTAAAAATAAATTTGAACAAGTGCACGTTGAGGAGAGCATCATGATTCATAATTGACGAAGTTTTAGAAATATTTAAACACTAGGAAGGTTGCTGCATAATAATTATAACATAAGAATAGATTAATAGTCTAAGCATAACATGGAAGAAAAAGCTTTATTAGTAATAAGTATAAGATTATTTCAAAGTGAAAAATTACTAATAAAGTATGTATAATAAGTTAGTTTAAAGTCTCTGTGCTAAAAACATTTTTAAAAGAATTATGTTATTTGAGGAAAATCTTAAACTAAAGACCATTTCCAATATTGATCCAATTTTAACTTAGAGCTCTTTTTGGTTCAAAACTAAGCCCTTTTTGGGGTGCAGCTTAACCAGAGTCGGCCAATGTTAAAACCTCAAACCATAATTATTACCTATAATGACTAAACCTCAAACAACTGCTTTCTCAATGACTTTGCAATTTATTTTAATAGATAATGTTGTAGACAACAAGTATGTTTATCATGGTTTAAAGTCGCAGTCTCGGCTGTCGACTCGACGGGGTATAGATACGGATTGGTCACCGTGTCTTGTATGGTCTCGGACGATACGCGCAAAACGCTACATAGAAATCTCAAAAAATTCTGAAAAAATCATGACAAATTTAAAATATATATATAGACATCAATTTTTATGTATCACATGTCAAAAACGAGTTTATTTAAGGGGTAATTGGAGAAATATGATAATTTGAGGGGTAAATATAGAAATATAAGTGATTTTTTTTTGGGAGGGGGGATAAATATAAAAATTCAAATATAAATAGACTTGAGGGGTTAAATAACTAAATATGAAAATGTGAGGGGTAAATATAAGAGAGATTTGAGGGCTGAATATAAGAGAGAATCGGATTTGAGGGGCGAGTGAAAAACACACACAGAGGGGGTAAGAGAGAGCGGGGGTAAGAGAGAGGGGGACAAAGAGAGGGGGTAAGAGAGAGGGGGAGGGAGAGAGAAACAGAGAGGCTCTTCCTCCCTCCCTCCCTCCGATCTCTCTCCATCCCTCCCTTCGAGGAGGAAGGGGGGGGGGGGGAGGCGAGCATCGGGTGGGTGGGCGAGGAGGAAGCCCCCCTCTCTTCTTTGGCTTTTAACCGACCGGGCATGGGTGAACAGTCAGCCCGACTCGGCGATGACTCCGAGTTGCTGCCGAGTCAGCTGATTCCGGTCTCGGACTCTTATCGTCTCCCGTTGAGTCTTCTCCGACTCGGCCGAGACTTCGATCCTGATGTTTATTAACACACTCCATCAAGATTAGTTTTTCATTAGAAATTGAGAAATTTGCAAGTGTTTCATTAAAGTTGAGCACGAGAAAGTCTTGTAACCTAAAGCTTGCGCATCATCAACAAGAGCATATTCAAAAAAAAAAAAAAAATGACTGTTTTAGGAAGCCTGAGCCGCAGGGGAATTATTTTTAACATGCCTTCCGAGGGGTCTTGTATGATGGCATTTCCATTTTTATCCAACATGTTTGCAGCATGAAAAATAAAGAGTTTAGAAAAATGATTACACTCTCTTATTTAGGAAAAGAAGAAAAGACTAGTTAAATTCGGGGTTTTAATGGCGTTAGTAATGTTGCTTTTCCCCCACTTAAAATTGTAGAGTTGCACATATAACATTTTTGGGGAATGCTCCTGGTCGGTCAAAGTGTAATGTCAGATCTACTATTAAGTGTGAGTGTTGCAATGACAATGTATTACCTATGGTCGTCCAGCATTTTATCTTTCAGGATTATTTTGGAAAATATATTGCAGGTTATCTTTAAACCGGAAAAAAATGCTATATAATCACCAGGATTTTACTTTGGAGCAGTATAGGAGTACCCTGTCGGGATAGAAATTGTGAACCTTGATGAACCCATCACCCATATCTGAGAGTTTGATTCTGTTGGTTCTTTGGCTTGTAATATGTATCAAGGGCAATTTGATTCGCCATATCTGTCTTGTGATCTAACATCTTCATATATCCATCTTTGTGCAGCAACGAGTCTTGTGGCTGACACCATAACTATTCTATTTCTGCATGAATATTCAAGATAACAATGGTAATTTTTCTCTGAAGGTTGATTCTGTAATACTAATACTGTTGGCTGATATCGTCTCAGGTTTGCGATCATGGGATTAGTCACAAACTACTTAGGACCCTCCCGGGCTCCCAAACCACAGGGCTAGTTTCAGTTTGTAGTGTGTAGACGTCAGCTGGCATTTTCCTTCAAAAGAAAAAAAAAAAAAACACCAGCTGTTTCATGTTCTGCAGAATGTTTCTTGGAGAGGTTGAACAGGGCCTTGTAGCTCTGACTCATGAGAGGGTAGATGTCTCAGTACAACGCCTTCAAATTTTTTCCGTTTAGTATTGCAACATGATTCGTGACTGGCCGTGTGATTGATTTAGAGCTTCTTCCATGATGCAATCTTTAGTAGTTGTATTGACATTGTAGTTGGATTTTAATGTGTTGTGGTGTTGTTGCTCCCCTTGGTTGCCAACAGTTAATATGATCAACTATGAATTCAGTGTTTTACTGTTTGGCCATGATCGATCAACAGTGAGTAACCCTAATGTTTTATCCCGATCTCAGTCCCAAACTAGTAACACTTTTTTAGAGAATGGTTTGTCAAACGGCCTGTTTACAATCTTCGTCTATTTTGATACTGCGAGGTCGGTCATCAAATGCATTTTGTCTAATTTTATACATACAAGGGTGGTCATCTGATCTGAGTACCAGCAAAAACAAACTCTGATCTCTATTATTGTTTAGGGAAGAGTCTTGAGAACATGTAGCAAGTAGGCAACCCAAGAGCAGGAAGCAAGGCAGCAGAGCCAACATTAATAAACTGCAGTTTGTACCAAGAAAATGGAGAGGTGCAATAGATTTTTATGTTAATCATCTTGTATGGATTTTATGTTAATGTTATTCTGATGATTTCCATAGGCTCCAGAATATAAATATGCAAAAATTCTAAATATTTTTTGGTTAATATATACATTTTATTCTAATGATTTAATGAACACTTTTTGAATTTGCAACAGCCCATAAAGACTCTGAATATGAGGAAAAAGAAAATATCTAATTCATCTAAACCTTTTATTGACACCTCTGTGATAATATTGTAATCAGTTATAAAAGACAAGAGATTCATATATATAGAAGTTCACATATCACGCATCTACAATCATGTTATCCCCATGAGATTAAGGACTACCAACCAATCTTTTCTTTTCTTTTCTTTTCTTTTTTTTTTACCAACATATAGTTGGAGCTCCCTATCATTTTCATTCAAACAAAATAAATTCTTGAAAGGAAAAAAAAACTAATAAAGGACAAGACTCAGTAAACAAGATAAAGGTCTAACAGTAAGCTCCTATACCAAACATGTTTGAAAAAAATTTTAGGACAAAATTCTCTAATGGTTACGTTTGATGCAAGACTGCCTAAAAGGAGTGAGATGATTGAGTTGATCCCTGGGATGCCACCAATGGACGCTACTCAATTCTCATGGAACCATGTTAGTGATTCTGAAACAAGGAAAATCATCTAAATTCATCATTGCGACACATTCCATGAGCTTTTGGGTAGGGGTGAGCAGAGTTCGGTTATAACCGAAATAACCGACCAAAAACCGAAACCCGAACCCGAACCAAACCGAACGCTCTAGTTCGGTTCAGTTTCGGTTTTGTGTTTCAAAAACCGAACTCGACCGAACCGAACCGAATTTCTTACCCTATATATCACCCCACCCAAATTCAATTTAGTGAATCATATAGTTCATAAAAAAAACTGGTGAAAACTTATCTCATTACTTCTAGCAATACCATCTTTTTTATGTTGAATATGTGAAAGTTATGTTAAGTACCACATCAAATTAAGAATAATATTTATATTAATATAGTTCTATTTTTCATTCTGTCATTAATAGTTAGTAATAATTATGTGAGTTTTGATATAAGAGCGCAAATATAGCGTAAAAGTTTTAGATTTGAAATTTTTAATTCACATTAAGCTTAGGGTCTTTTTCTTATTTCTAATTTGGGTATTGAATATTTGAGATTAGAATATTAAAGGATGATAATATAATGGTGATTAAAAAATGTAAGAAATGATGGAAAAATATTGGCCTAACCGAAAAAACCGAAAATTGCTAAGTCTAATCGTTATGTTCGGTTTTACAAAAATTAACAAAACGAACCGACCGATGCTCAACCCTACTTTTGGGGTGCCATCCGAAAAGACTAGTGTGGAGTTGCCCAAATCTTTATATATCCGAAAAAGACTAGTGTGTCTAGCTGATGTGGGACTATTTGTTCGACCTAAATCCAGTCGCCTGTGCTAGCCTACATGCCCCGCTTACTGCCTGTGGGGCGACCTGCATCAACTGGCTTGACAGGCAGTCCCCTGAATCAGTCATCTATGTTGCCTTGGGAGCTTCACTGTCTTGAACCGGCATCAGTTCCAAGAGCTAGCACTCGGTCTAGACCTCACAAAGGGAGAAATGGCGCGTATCCAATGGGTTCAGAGAGCGTGTTGCTGCCGAGGAATTATTGTGGATAGGTCTACAGGACAGAAGGTACTGGCTCACCCTTGCTCTTATCTCACTGTGGTTGGAATTCGACAATTGAAGGGAGTGGGGTTAGTGGTGTTCTGTTCCTCTGCCGGCCTTATTTCACCGGCCAATTCCTTAACCAGAGCTACATTTGTGGTGTTAACATGAAGACGAGGGCTCAGAGGTGGAAAGAAATGGTATATAATATGTGTCGAGGGAGGAGGATATTCCTGCAAGAATATCAACAGCATTGTCAGCAAACTCATTGTGAAAACTGGGGGCACAAGAAAGTTCTGTCTTCTTTCTTCAATCTAAATAGAATGTTGTTTCTGCAATCTTTAATCACAACTCATTGATTGGTTTTTCTCTAGCAAACTCTAATACTGTGGGTGTTTAAAAAGTGTCGCAAACCCTGGAAGCTTTTCAGATAACCATGGCATAAATGGCAATTTGGCCTAAATAAATACCGATCTCTTCTTCATATTTGAGAAATGATACAAGCTTGCTGCACAACTTAGTGCATTCATAAGCTTCATTACCTTTAAAATGTGCAAATACTTGATGGATAGACAAAAAGTATTCAAAGCACTTGATTTTTTTATTTTCAGTTACTTTAAACAATATAGACTAACTTGGGAAGCAAACTCAATGACTTGTCACTATGACACTGGAATAGTGAGTTGGTTAGTTTAACGGTATAGAGTATTTAAAATCTAACAAAAAAATTGGTGTGTGAGGGTTTTTAAGTTTAGATCACGATGAAATGGTTCGACTGAGAATTATATGCTATTTTCAGCCGTCTTATATGCTATTTTCAGCCGTCTGTTTTACGTCTACTTGATGGATAGGCAAAAAGTATTTAAATACATAATTTTTTATTTTAACTATTTGAAATAATATAGATCAACTTCAACGGAATAATCTCGTATTCGAATGTGGTAGGTTTGAGATAAACTTGTGTCATTTCAGAAGGATTTCCTTCCCACTCAAATACAACCCGACATTCGAATACAATATTCACTCCATGGAAGTTGATAATATTATTTCAAGTATCTATAAATCAAAAATCAAGTGTTTTGAATATTTTTTACCCATCCATCAAGCGGCACAAAATGGACGGCCGAAAGTAATAAGTTGGTTAGATATATATCTTTAGACATACAAGTTCTCGATCCGACTATTTGATCATGATCTAAACATTTAAAAACCCTTATAAACCAATTTTTGTTAGGGTTGAAATAGGCACGGATATTTGCACCCACAAAATTGATTAACACACCCATCAAAATTGAGGAAAAATTAATAGACTATTATAATCATAAATAAAAAGACTAAAAGACCCTTAAAATTACTTAAAATTTAAGATTTATACCTGCATATGGATTAATACACCCACCCAATGGTTAAGGTACCCATCACAACTTAATCCCTTTATTGATTAAGAAAGCCGCCTATTGATTAAAAATTCTTTAAAAAAATTATCTCTCATATTATCCCTAAATTTCAAATACATTACTTAATTCAAAGTTATGGATAAGTAATTAATCAATGGAAATCTTTCAACAATAATCAGGTAAGTATTTATCGTTTAAATTCTTTTTTTGCTTTTAATAAGAAAAAATCATGATTTTTGGGGGAAAAATATGTTGTTCATCGCGTATGTTCGGCCCAAAATGGCCGAACATCATAATGATATTCGGTCAACATAGGTTGAACATGATTAGTATGTTCGGCCATCTTCGGCCGAACTTTATTACGATGTTCGGCCATCTTTGGTCGAACATAATTTAGAAGTTTCAGTTTAACTTGACCGAACAGATAAAAACACAAAATAGTTTTTCATTACATATACGTAATAGTTTTTTCTTCCTTGGCATACAGGATCAAAGCTCTACCCGTTGTAGCAACACAACTACTAAGTTGATAGTTGACTATAGTATGGATTTCACCACATACGAGATATTTCAAACTCGTGAGGCATTAATCAAATGGGCTCGAGAAGTTGGTAAATCACATGAGTTTATGATTATTAAAAAGTCTGATGTTGCAAGAAATGGAAAGAAAGAGAAAATATCTCTTAGTTGTGAGCGAAATGAAAAATACAGAGGTAAAAAAGTAAAGTTTAATCGGGAAAACACATCCGAGCAACAATAATCAAAAAGTACTGGTACAAAAAAATGTGATTGTTTGTTCCTACTAAAAGGCAAGGAGTTGCAAAAGAGGGGTGGATGATTTTGGTTATGTGGTGTCCACAATCATTGGGCCTCAGAACATTTGAAAGGACATTCTTTTACCTGTAATTATCTGAAGAAAAGGAGAGATTGATTGTGGATATGTCTAAAAGTCTTATTCGGCCAAGAGATATTTTGCATACATTGAAACAAAAAAATAAACTTAATGTCAGTACAATGAGAACAATTTATAATGCAAGAAAAAAGTTTAAAGTTTTGGAATATGCTGGAAGATCACAAATGCAGCAACTAATGAACAAGCTTTCCGAACAAGCATATATTGAGGTTCATAGAAGTTTTCCAAATACCGACACTGTTAAAGTATTCTCTGGGCTCACCCGGTTAGTATTGAGTTGTTGCACGCATTTCTCCGTGTGTTAATAATAGATTGCACATATAAAACTAACATGTATCGATTACCGTTGATGGAGATTGTTAGCGTAACAAGCACTGATATGATTTTTTCAGTTGCTTTTGCATATTTGAAAGCAGAACGAGAAGACAACTTCAGTTGGTATTTGAATAGTCTGAAATGCCTGATGCATGATCGTTTGATGTCATCTATTACTTGACTGACAGAGATTTAGCGCTCATGAATGTTTTAGAGAGAATATTTCCTACCTTTCGTTATTTCTTGTGTATATAGCATATAAAAAAATATTATTGTTCATTGCAAGAAAACTTTTGATACCAAAGAAAGTTAATCTATTCTTCTTTAGTTGGAATAAAATGGTGTTATTTATGACTGAAGAGGAATTTCTACGACTGTTTGGTAGGCTTAATGAGGATTTTCGAGATTACCCTAAATTACTTGAATATGTGAATAATACATGGATTGCAAAGTATAAAGAAAAATTTATCGCTTGCTGGACTGACACGATAATGATTTTGGAAACACATCAACAAACATGTATGCTTCTACGATATCGTGTAAGTTTCAAAAACATAACTACTATATAATATTGTTAACATCAAGTATCCTTACATATTCATTATCTTATCTTTTCAGAGCTGAGAGTGCACATGTAAAGTTGAAAAGGTATTTAGGATCATCTCTTCAAAATTTCAAGACTAGTTTGACCAAATTTATGCACTTTTAGAGTTACAAAATACTAAAATTAAGGCTTCCTTCGAAAAGAGTATAAATATAGTATTACACAACTTCACGTCATCCCAGTATAAGTTTCTTTGTGGTGTTGTATCCATTGTTGTACTGAACAAAATGTGGAGGAATAAAAAAGAAGAAACATTACAGTGTCGATGACATTGCATGTAAGTGCAAACTGAGAAAGACCCATGGATTATCTTGTGCACATGAGTTGGCTGAGTATGGCAGATTCAAATTCCCATTCCCTTAGATTTTATTGATAGCCATTAGAGAAAACTAAACATGTCACCCTCTTCGCCTATTGACTGTGAAGTGGTAGTGAACGTGAGAAATCGTTAGACAGAAGAGATACAGAAAATAAACCAATGCTTTATCAAATCCAACGATTATGAGAAGATAATCTTGTTGAAGAGAATGCGAGAGTTGGTTAATCCAAGTACTTCCTCTCTTATCGAACCTGAAGTTAAGATAAGAAAACATGGTAAGAATATTGCCAAAAATGAAGCATCGACTCGTCGACTACCTAAGCACACGAGTTGATAACTTCTGCACAAGATAGCTGTTCGGAGCTGCCATCTCAGAATAATATTCAAGTTTCTTCCAAATTCATATTGCGGCCAAAAGAAAAGGTATAATTTATTTTTATATTCATCAAATATTTTTTTTTGAGTTAAATATAAATATTTTGTTAACACTTCAAGTGTAGGCTGTTAGGGCATGTTCTTCAACTAGGCAAAGTATTTAGATCAATTTTCGGAACCTATTCATCCATGAATTGTACATGTAAAGGATGTGCAAGCAGATGATAATGTGGATATCGAGCTGTTGCAAGTTTGCTCGATTTTGTTGAGGCGGCATAGACTCAAGTCAGGCGGACTTGTTTGGAGAATTGAATCGTTATCCCCATTTATATGAAGGTGTATATAGAAGTTGTCAGCGCGTGAGGAGATTAGATATTCTCTGAGTTACGTTGACGGTGTTTCACTATATGACAAGTAGATGATTATGCTTGAGATAGGATTTCTCATATCCTCTCATTATAATGTGGTATTATTTTTTTGGTCACGACTTCAGAGTCTGACTTTCTTGCCATTTAAAACTCCACCAATCCCTAATATTGCACCCAGATCCATTTCAATTGGTTTTGTCGACAATAATCATATCATTGAGCTACATTTATGGAATGGACATCTAGTACCCCTAATGGCACATAAGTGGTACAAATATCGACTATCGAGTGCTGAAAGTTGGGACAGTGTGTACAAGAGTGAACTGCAAATGTATAATGAATTGTTCAGTAGTTCTATTGATTTTAGATGTACAATCAATATTGATTGAACATCGATATTTAGTTTTGAAAATTTATGAGTTTTGTAACACAGTTATAGTACTGAATCATAAACAGTTTATTTTCAAATTTTGAAATTCGACATTATTCTTCTTTGGTTGGAGGTTTCTTTTACTAAATCATGGAATGACATATTCATGTAGACCCACCATAAACAAAAAAAATATTGTTTAAAAGGTGCATGAAGTTATGGAACACTTCAAACTTTGAAGAGGGTTTTAACCCTACTTGCCCAAGAATGCTCGGCCGCTAATAGACGAACATCTAATCTCTGTTCGGTTGTCAGTGGCCGAACATCAGATAGGTTGTTTGGCCACTGCTAGCCGAACAGAGGGAAAAGTTTAAAAAAAAAATTCGACCAAGAATTGTTCGGCCGTGTACAACCGAACAATGGTTCACTGTTCGGCTATCAGTGGCCGAACAGAATAGAAACTGTTCGGCCTCTAACGGCCGAACAGAGAGGAAATTTTGTCAGACCTATTTCTTCAATAATTCTTCACTTGCAATAGTGCACCCAACACTTATTACATGCATCAAAAATTTTCATCAAGCTAAGTAAAAATCTCCATTGATGTAAGACAGTTGCTTAACTGAAACTTTCAAAATTTTTCTTCAACATATAACTAAAAATGGATCACACAAATAACTGAACAAATTAAAGTCTCAAAAACACGTAGTTTGCATAAAATCAACTAAATATTTCAAGTTATATAAGTTCAATAATTATACATCTTAACTGAACAAATTTAAGCAAACAGTACAGTTCAATTTCTTTCATTTATATACAAGGGTATCCTTCATCGGATATCCTTCTTCACCACCTTCAAGTGTTTGCTTCATATCGTAAATGGTATTGTACAAATCAAGTATAGTGTGCTCTCCCATGACCTCTCTTTGGAGTGTGAGTTTGCAAATCCGTAATGCATGCGCAACACGCTCAAAAAAATAGAAATGCATAAAATAAGAAATTATGCTTACACTATTAAAAATTAGTTGAATATTATACCTGAGAAAGGATGTTGGTTACAACGTCAGTGACATGTGTTTGTATTTCTGCGCCCGCGAACCTGTATGTCAGATTTTGAATTACAGGGTGAGATATCTGGGGGTACCAGTCTATGTACTGATCTATTGATTCTCACTGATATGTCACTGGCACGCTCCTTTCCTCTTCATATAATACATGACTACACCACCTCTCCCAAAAATGATCTACACTATTGTAGGATAATTTGTACTGCTAAGATCTGTATCCTCTTCTACAATGAGTTGGCAGGATATGTGAAGGAAGTAAAATTTGCACTCGGTCAAACTGTCATAACACTCTTTCTGGATAATATGATTCTACAATATCAGCACACTTTATACATCCAGTGAAGAAGGCAACATCAGGGAACGGGTGATGATCTCTTGTTTCTTGATATGAGTTCCTTACGACCTACATATGAAAAAAGTTAACAATAATATAATTGTTATCCGAATTATGTGCACTACTTAGCTGGTAAGTAACTAATTTACCTCATCTGCTCGCAAGTAATCAAGAGATTCACGAATTGCTTGTAACTTTTCCAATGATTTTCTCGCCAATCCACCTGACCCCCACATGCAAGCACGTGAAAGAGCATTCGTGTAATCCATATCGTGTGGGGGTCTCATAATATAAAGTGCTTGTAATCTCCAGTATTAGACTTTTAATCATAACAAGTTTTTTTTTAAACAAGCATTAAATACTAATAATACCTCTAGCAGTGCAAATAACCAGTAATTTGCTTAACGCCACCTCTGGAAGCAAACCCAAGCTGTCTATATAAATATGCCAATGTAGTGGTGCCTCATGCATAAGTTAAACAACACCCAGGTCTTCAAGCAGACTAACATACGAGAGAGAAACTCGTGTTTTGCTTTTATCACTAAATAAAGTGCACCCAACCAGATAAAACAAATAAACTCTAATCGCGCATTTAATTCGGACCTCCATGTCAGTATCCGTAACATTAGAAAAGCGGGAACATAGCCACTCCAATCTAATAAATGTACCCCATATCATCCCCAACTCATCTTCTGCAACTTCCGTGTCACCCCAAGTGTCCGCATGATTAGTTCCGTTGCATCTTCCACAATAGGAAGGTTGACGGATCGACCTACAACTGGTATGCTAATAAGTGTGGGCAACATCATCCAATGCTATTGCCATCTCTCCGAATGGCATGTGAAAAGTATTAGTTTCAGGTTGGCATCTCTCTACAAAAGCTGAAATCAATATACGATTGATATTTCGATGTGAAATATCAATCAACCTTCACAATCCAGAATGATCAACGTAATTATTGAAGCGGCGGTTGGGTTCATTAACAGACCAGTCATTCAATTTGATGTGTGACAGAGAGGTTTCAGATGATCTCTCTCCTGTAAGAAAATAAATGAGCATAACGAAAATTATGAGAAATTCTCTAAATATTTCATAAAGAATTATTATTCAAAAAAATATCACCTTTTGATTTCAAATATTCGTTACTATATGTGTTTTGAAACTTCGTAGGATAGAAATGTCATAAGGATCACCCGAAATGATCCCCTCAACTCTTCAGACACTTCTTCCTCGATATCAATATTTTCTTCAACCTCCTCTATTTCTGGAATATTAGAGGGAGATGCATGTCTAGAGCGTCTACTCAAAGCAGTAGGTCGAATTCTAGATGGTCCGGCACCACTCATGCTGCAGTAGATAGTCATAGAGCATGTTAGCCATTAACCCCCATAAATATAACATATATGTTATTCCTACAGTGAATGCAGTTTTAAGATTAATGTTCGACCTAAGATGGCCGAATAAAGACCTGCAAATCGGCCACTGTAAGCCGAACAGTTTAATCATGTTCGACCTATGAAGGCTGAACAAAATATTAAAGTTCGGCCTCCTGCAGTCGAACATTTTACATATGTTCGACCAGTAGAGGCCGAACAGATTAACAAATGTTCGGCCATCGTGTGCCGACAGTTGTTAATCGTTCGGCCTGCTAGGACCAAACAGACTCCGAACACAACTCCAAAGTTCTTCAAAAATTCACAAATTTGATCAAAATTGTTTGAATTTTTGCAATGTTTTCAATAAATAGAACCAACATTCTCATTAGCAACAATTAAAAACAATGAATTTCAAAAAAATCAAAGAAAAATCAAGATTTTGAGATTATTTTGAAATTTTAAAGAATAGTAAGTTACCTGAACTGTGAGATTGAGAATTTGCGTTTTTTTTTAGGTGAACTGGCCTCAACCACGAAGAAATTGATACGAAACTGCTAAATTTTAAGGAAAAAATCAAGTGAAACTGAGAGAGAGGGGTTGCGAGAGTGAACACGAGGGAGAAATTGTTTACAGTTTGTGTTTAGGGTTATGAGTAGTTTAGGAATTAGGGCGGGCAGTTTAGAAATTTTTTAATTTTTTAGAATTTAAGTAGTTAAGAATATTTAAGGAATATTATGAGGGTGTTAATCAAATTTGTGGGCATAAAAATTCAAAGGGTGTATTCATCAGTTTATGAGTGCAAATATCCATGCCTGTTTCAAATGTTCTACATCGTTAAACTAACCAACTCACCATTTAGGCCGCTCGTTTTTTTCCTACTTGATGCATATGCAAAAAATATTCAAAACACTTGATTTTTGCTTTATAAATAATTGATATAATAGATCAACTTCAACAGAGTGAATCTTGTATTCGAATGTCGGATGTTGATATTTTAGTGGGAAAGATTCAGCCTCGAATTCTTCTGGAATGACACAAGTTTATCTTAAACCTAACACATCCGAATACAAGATCCATTCTGTTGAAGTTAATCTACATTATTTCAAGTAGCTAAAACTAAAAAATCATGTATTTTAAATACTTTTTACCCATCCATCAAGTGAGTGCAAAATAGACGGCTGAAAATAACATAATACTTAGATTTACGTCTTTAAACATACAAATTCTTAATCTGACTATTTCATCATGATTTAAACACTTAAAAAACCTCACACACTAATTTTTGTTAGATTTTAAATATTCTATACTGTTAAACTATCCAACTCACTATTTCAGTTGTTTATTTTGTGCCTAATTAATGAATAAACAAAAAGCACTTAAAATATATGATTTTTTATTTTTACCTACTTGAAATAATGTAGATTAACTTCAACGGAAATTGACTTTGCATTCGAATGTCGTTTAAAATATCGTAGGGTTGTATTTAAGTGTGAAAGATTCGGCCTCAAATCCATCCAGAATAACACAAGTCTATATGTGTGCGTATTTATGTGTGTATATACTTGTGTCATTTCTAAATGATTAGAAATGAAATCTTTCCCACTCAAATACAGCCCTATGACATCCCAATCTAATACTAGATGCACTCTTTTAAATTATCTACATTATTTCAAGTAATTAAAAATAAAAAATCATGTATTTTAAATATTTTGTGCCCATCCACCAAGTAGGCGCAAAATTTCACCAAAAGTATATGGTAACAAGATACACAGTTAAAGTATCACAAGAGTAGCAACGAAATTCTCTCTTGGATAATTAAAAGAGAAAAATACGGCTCCTCAACACGAAATCTTCACTCAAAACTACATCGCAAAGCAAGGAAACAGAGCTAACACAATAAATTCATCCATAAACTTCGATTCCACCGAAACTGAGAAAGCTATCGCGAGTCCCAGCTACATCTACGAGCATTCAGTAAGTTGTCAGGTCAGAACAGGCTCGGTTAATGCCGTGGGTGATCTTCTGGTCGAATGGGTTCGCCTGTGAAAGGATCAAACTTGTAGGGTTCGCCTGTGAACGGATCGAACTTCATTTGGGGACGTTCGAGAGATGGACGTTCAGATAGTGAGAAACGAGAAGCGGGTCTGATACTGGACATATAGCCCAAGGAAGACGCAACTGGGTCCCGGTATGAGGATACTGGACCTTCCAATCTTCCAAGACTCGGTCGAAAAACTGGCCCCTGGTACGAGGATGCTGGATCTTCCAACCTCCCAATATTTGATCGAGAAACTGGATCCCAGTACGAGGATATTGGATCGTCCAGCCTGCCAAGACTTGATCGAGAAACTGGATCACGGTATGTGGATACTGAATTTTCCAACCTCCCGAGGCCTGATCGAGAAACTGGTTCCACTCTCCCAAGACTTGATCGAGAAACTGGGTCCGGGTACGAGGACTGATCTTCCCACCGTCCAAGAGTAGATCGAGTCCGAAGGGAATCTTCCAAAGGGAGGGACAATATGAATGCAATTCCGTGGATCCTCCATAGCTGCTGTACCTGCAAAAGAAACAGATGTCAGTCATAAAGAACAGAATCAAAATGTAAAAAAAACTGAAACTAATGAAACAATTAATTTTTGAGAATGGCAATATGCATCTTGAGTGTACTGAAATAGTTAACATGCAGTGGCGAAACCAGGAATTTTTTGAGGGCGGGGCGGTTAACAAACTGTGAAAAGAAAAAATGTTATAAATAAAATGAACCTTTATTTTGGCCCAAACTTCACCAAGTCCCATGACATATTTTTTAGATTTTATTTCACTGAAATAAAAAAAACATTTCAGAAAATCAATAACCATAATTATTGTGACATAATTGAGGACTTAATAAAATTGAGGAATTAGAAAAGAGAAATATCGCTTTTATACATGGTCGGATGATGAATATTATTTCTCTCTCATTATATTTTAATTTTCATAGGAGAAACATTAATGGACCAAGAACCTAATAGTGTGCGCGACGCGCATGTATTTTATATATGCCAAAACTTATTGTGAGATAAAGGGATATATAGTAAGCTTAATTAATCAATAAGACTGCGTAAGAAGACCAAAACATTACAGATAAGAAAATTTGAAATAAATCATTGCTATTAGATGAGAATTAAACAAACCTCAAATTTAGAATGGTTGAAATCTCTGATTTATGCTTTGATGAGTTGAATTTATGTTTTCTTCTCCTTTCAATAAATTCTGAAATATTATTTGCTTAGTAAAATAAAGATAACATTCACTAAATTTCTATCTGATCTAGAAAGATAAAGAAGAAGGAGAAGAATAATTATTTGTGTAATGACAAGATGCCACACTTTATGATTCTTAGTTGTATATATATACACATTGAGTATTAGTTACACTGACTTAGGAGACATAATAAGAAACATTGATTGAGAGAGAGAATGAGAAACACATGGAGCATGAGTCTCATATGTTCCTATCTTCGTAGAGAGATTTTAGGATCTGATTAATTTTATGAGGGGTTTCTTTCACATGAATCACATGTTGCATGAGTCTCATGCGTTCTATCTCATGGGATGGATCCTTAATGCATGGGGTAGTTTCTTTCACATGAGTCACGTGTTTCACATGAGTTCCGTGTTTGTCATTGATATCTCTAACACCTCCCACGCAAGCGAAGCGGGTTCGGAAGAACCAATAGCTTGATCTTTAGCATAAAAACCTTGATGAGCTCAAAAGCTTAGTAAGAATGTCTGCTAGTTGCTCTTTAATGCTTACAAACCGAATATTCAGGACTCAATTGACGACATACTCCCGCACAAAATGAATGTCGATCTTAAAATGTTTGGAGCGTGAGTGAAGGATATGATTGAGGAGAGATAAGTTGCACCGAAGTTGTCACAGAGAACTATTGGGGGAGATCGCGGAAGTCCAAACTCGCGAAGTAATGGCTACAACCAAACGATCTCTGCTGCAGCGTTGGCTACACCTCTATACTCTGCTTCAATGTTGAATCGTGCCACCGTACGCTGCTTCTTCGAGCTCCAAGAAATGATATTTGTACGAAGACATAGTAGTCACCGGTGGATTTTCAATCATCGATCGACCCCGTCCAGTCTGCATCGGTGTAAGCAGTAAGCTGTACAGAAGAATGATGTGAGAGAAAAAGGTCATGTTGAATGATAGATTTGAGGTAACGGAAGATCCGTTTTACAACGCTCCAATGCTCATCGGTTGGAGCTTGCATGTGCTGAGGGACCTTGTTCACCGAGAAGGCAATATCGAGTCTGGTAAAGCTTAGGTATTGTAGACCCTCAATCGTACTTCATAGACAAATAGGTCAGAGAGATATTTGCCACCAACCTTGGAGAGCTTACAGGAAGTAGCTATAGGCGAGCTGACGGGCTTGAAGCCATCCATCTTAAGCCGGAAAGCAAGTCATGGATGTACTTCTATTGAGAGAGAGACTTGAGGGTGTCAGGTGGCACTCCACGCCCAAAAAATAGTGCAGTGGATCGAGGTCTTTTAATGAGAACTCCTGACCTAGTTCACGAATAAGATGAGTGACAGCCCGTGGGTCATTGCCTGTGATGATGATGTCGTCCACATAGATAAGAACCAGAAGAAGACCTGTCTTGACCCGTCAGATGAAGAGATGTGTCGGACTTGGAACCCATAAAGCCCATTGTGACTAGATAGCTGCTGAGGCGAGAAAACCAGACCCGCTGAGCCTGTTTGAGGCCATAGATATTGCGGTGAAGCTTGCATACATGATTGGGATTGGGAGTAACCATGGAAGCATGTGTTTGGATGGAGGTGAGGGAAGATGAAGATGAAGAGGAAATATTCGATATGGTATAGGGGTGGCTCTGATACCAAGATAAAGAAGGTGGGGAATAATTATTTATGTAATGACAAGATGTCACACTCTATGGTTCTTGGTTGTATATATAGGTAAGATAAAAAATGAGAATAATAATTTATGTAATGACCAGATGCCACACTCTATGATTCTTGGTTGTATATATATACACATTGAGTATTAGTTTACACTGATTTAGGAGACAAAATAGGAAACACTGATGAGAAAGAGAATGAGAAACACATAGTGCATGAGTCTTATGTGTTCCTATTTTCATGGAGAGATTTTAAGGTTGGTTATTTCATGAGGGGTTTCTTTTACATGGATCACATGTTGCATGAGTCTCATGCTTCCTATCTTCATGGGATGGATCCTTGATGCATGGGGTAGTTTCTTTCACATGAGTCACGTGTTTCACATGAGTGAAATGTTTCACATGAGTCACGTGTTGTCATTGATATCTCTAACACCCCCCGCAAGCGAAGCGGGTTCAGAAGAACCGAGAGCTTGATCTTTAGCATAGAAAACTTTGATGAGCTCAAAGTTTTAGTAAGGACGTCTGCTAGTTGGTCTTTAATACTCACAAATCGAACATTCAGGACTCTATTAGCGACATAGTCCCGAACAAAATGAATGTCGATCTCAACATGTTTTGAGCGTGAGTGACAGATAGAATTGACGAAAAGATAAGTTGCATCGAGGTTGTCACATAGAACTATTGGGGAGATTGCGAAAGTCCAAGCTCGTGAAGTAATGACTACAACCAAACAACCTCTGTTGCAGCGTTGGTTACACCTTCATACTCTGCTTCCGTGCTGGATTGTGTCACCGTATGCTGCTTCTTCGAGATCCAAGAAATAAGATTTGTACCAAAGAGAATGAGTGGACTTGGAGCCCATAAAGCCCATTATGACTAGATAACTGCTGAGGCGAGAAAACCAGGCTCGCGAAGCCTGTTTGAAGCCATAGATACTGCGGTGAAGCTTGCATGCATGATTGGGATTGGGAGTAACCATGAAAGCAGGTGTTTGGATAGAGGTGAGGGAAGATGAAGAGGAAGAGGAAATATTCGACATGGTATAGGAGTGGCTCTAATACCAAGATAAAGGAGGAGAATAATTATTTGTGTAATGACAAGATGCCACACTCTATGGTTCTTGGTTGTATATATAGGTAAGATAAAGAATAAGGAGAATAGTAATTTGTGTAATGACAGAATACCACTCCATGGTTCCTGGTTTATATATATATATATATATATATATATATATATATATATATATATATAGAGAGAGAGAGAGAGAGAGATGTACCTCAGCCGCCAGCTGAGAGAGACTCTCTCAGCTGTCACTTTAATATGGTCGCAAACTTACTGCAAGTTGGTCGCAGTCCACTGTAATATGGTCGCAGTCCTAAAAAATCATATATTTTCAGTGTAATTAGGACTGCGACTATGGTAGCAGTCCTCAGAAGAGGACTGCGACCATAGCAGCAGTTCTCATAAAAACACAGCGACTTAATCACAGTCCTCATATAAAACTGCGACCATGGTACCAGCACCAAAAATTGTGGTTAAAATTCAGCCATATTGCGCCAGCTGAGAGAGTCTCTCTCAGCTGGCGGCTGAGGTACAGATTCCTCACACACACACATTGAGTATTAGTTTACACTAATTTAAGAGACATAATAGGAAACACTGATTGAGATAAACAATGAGAAACACATGGTGCATGAGTCTCATGTGTACATATCTTCTTGGAGAGATTTTAAGATCTCATTAATTTCATGATGGGTTTCTTTCACATGGATCACATGTTGCAAGAGTCCTCATGCTTCCTAAATTCATGGGATGGATCCTTGATGCATAGGGTAGTTTCTTTCACATAAATCACGTGTTTCACATTAGTCACGTGTTGTCATTGATATCTCTAACAGAGAGAGAAAGAGAAAGAGAGAAATTGTGTCCTTTTTGAGAAAATTATTCAGTCACAATCTCTAATTTCTTAACATGAAAGAGCCCCATCTCTCTCATCTCCCTCCCCCAACTTCCTCAATCCTTAAACTTTGATAATCCAAGATGGACGAGAGCCAAAGCTTTTAATTTGCAGTGCGATAGTTCTAGTTTTTCTTTTTCCCGATCTAACTTCAAAATCAAAGCACAGTTTAAGGTTATTTTTGTTGCTAATCTAATCATTAATTAGAAACATAATAAATCAGTCACAGGATAGAGTAGCATGATAACGATTTAGATTTATATTTTATGTAGAACTCTGATTTGTGGCTGGGTCCACATATAGTATTGGGAGAAAGATGTATCATAGATATTCACGCAGCTGGAATTTGGGGAGCCAATCTTTTCCTTTTCTATTTTTTCTCCCTTCTCAAACACAATAACTTTACACCTTGATTATATACTAACCATAGGCGTGTACACGAACACGAATCAGAAATCTAGAGGGGGGGCGAAGCTATCCCAACATTCGAGTGGGGCGTTTGCCCCTACCCGCCACCCCTGGGGTCTGCCTCTGTTAACATGGACAATGCCGCATGGGAGAAAATAGTTATTACATTAGTAAATCAACTAGAAGGATATGCTACAAGAGCAGCCACCAAGATAGGAATTAAATTGCATGAGCAGTGACAGGCAAGGTGACCACAAGGTAGAAAATGATATGACACTCACAGTGTTCTAAACAATGTTCTAAATGTCCCCGATATAACCCCGATATTGCGCGGATATTGCGTTTACGGCACCTAGCCGCAACATGGTTCAAAGTCTCGGTCTCGGCCGCCGACTCGGCCGGCACCGAGACGGAACGGTCTCGGCGACTCGGATCGGACTAGGACGATACGCGCAAAACGCTACATAGAACGCCAAAAAAATTATGAAAAAATCATGACAAATCATAAAAAAATGTAAATATTAAAATTCATGCATCGCATATTCAAAACATATCACCTAACACTCAAAACATAACGTGAAAGCATAAATACAAGCGTCGTCGGTAGAAAAATATCAAAATACATGCATAATATAGTAAATTGCACAAAATAATTCATAAGTACCTGCTAATATAGTCATTTCCACATTGAATTACGAGGAGGCACAAAATCATCATTATCATCATCCCCGCGATAAGTATAGAAACCAGGCATATAGTTTCCATAAAGATAATAATATGTTTGTGGGTGATGTAGGCTGAGATGATTGGCCAGAGGATCCACTATCAGAGTAATATGGCGGTAGGGGTTGTGCAATATCAGCTCCATGGTTATAATACCCAAACCTCGATATTCAGTGCTGCTAGTAGAGTATTCACCAGTGCTAGAATAATCAGTGCCAGAATATTGGCCAGATGTCAAACTCAACCCCTGTAAATGGCCTTCAAGACTATGATGACCATGTGAGTAGTTATCATATCCACTCGAATAATCATCGCTAGAACTGAATTCGACCAACCGATCCAAATGCCTACGCTGTTGTGAAATCCCCGCCCGGCCTCCATGATCTGTATCTTGTGTGGTATAATATTCTGAATCCCATGTTAAAGCATCATCTCGTTGGCTTCCACCAACACCATGAGTCTCTTCACCATTACCACCATCACCACCATCATCGTCGCCATCACCCTCACCACCATCACCGCCATCATCATCACCGCTGTCATCATCACCGCCATCACCATCATCACCGCCACTTTCGTCAGTATGACGAATACCTTCATCTAACCAACCTAAGTCACCTGGTGGTAACATCGGCTGTTCTCCCTCACGAATCCACTTATCCAAAATATCATCATTGAAAATATTGTTCAGATCAATTGGGTTGTAATAATCATCAGTGTCGCTTTTGCATGTCAAGTTTCTTACTCACAACCGCATATTGTAATGCACAAATACTAGTTTATGCAACTTTTTCATTGCCAACCGGTTGCGCAATTTTGTATGAATTAGCGACCACGTGCTCCAATTTCTTTCACAACCCGATGAAGAACATGATTGGCTTAAGACTTTGATAGTAATTTTCTGCAGATTGAGAGCTGCTTCGCCATAATTATCCACCAATCAGCTGGAAGAGATTGTTGCACTGCTCTTCTAGTTAGTGAGCTTCCAATTCTCCAACTCCATCCACAAATAATTTTATCTGTGAGAATACACATCACAAGTGTTAATATTTGCATAACATTATATCGATGAAATAAATAAATATTATTACCTCATTAATAGCTCTTGCTTGTTTATTCAAATCCGGCTCCAATCTTTTAATGACCTTTAATCCATATCTCACTTCTGGATGTGTAGAAAAGTTTTTTGAATATTGGAGTGCTGGATTTAAAAAATATGCTGCAATAATGTAAGCACACGATTGTTATGATATGACAGTTTCAATTTCTAGTCAACAAATATGATTTCTAGGCAAATGAATTACCAGCAGCATACAAGTGTCTATGCAATTGTCCCTCCCATCTTCTATCAATGATATCCCAGTACTTCTTCCAGTTCTTATTTGATGCATTTATGGCCAATTTTGCTCTATCCATAGCTTCACATATAATAGATAGTGTAGGTTTCTTGTCCTGGTCCACTATCTTCAAGACTCTAACAAGAGGATCCATAATGTTTTGAACCTCTCTTGCCTTCTTTCAAAACCGGTCAGTCAGAATGAGATTAGAAAGCTTATCTCGCACACTTCTTCTACTACTTTCCTTGTTGAATTCACGCCATTCGGTAGTCGTGCACATTCTTTTTAAATCTTGCTCATAGCGAATAAGGCATTCAATAGAAATAAACTCGGTGGCAAACCATGTTATACCTGATCTCAACAAATCTCTATCTTTGGTATATAGCTTCATTAAATTCACCACTTTGAGGCTATTGTAAATGAATGATGTGATCATCTTAGCATCATCCAATGTCTCCTTGACTGATTTCAAAGAGCCAATATCTTCAAGCATCAAATCAATGCAATGTGCTACACAGGGAGACCAAAACAAATGTTTTCTCTTCTCCATCAACATGTGACCAGCTGCTTTGAAACTTACCTCATTATCTGTTACAACCTGCACGATATTTTCTTCACCAACTTCATCAACTTTATCCACTAGCGAGAATATATACTCAGCAGTCTTCGAGATATTAGTGGTATTAACAGAAGTATGGTAGATCATGATTCTATCACAATAAATCATGAAATTAACAATAGGCTTTCTATTATGAGAACTCTATCCATCACACATGATCGTGCAACCATACTGCGGCCATTTGTTTTTATTGAAGCAATATATACTTCAATTTCTTTCATTTCCTCCTCTAAAAATAGATTGCCAATCTGGTACCCTGTAGGGCCTTTTACACCTGGGCCTACCTCCTCAATAGTATTAATCATGGCTTGGTAGTAAGGACCACTATCAGCTGCATTGAATGGTATTGCATTGTAGTGAAAGAACTTCGCCACGAATTTTCCAACCTTTTTCATATTCTCAGTTGAGAACATGCTTTTGATTGATTTCAGTTTTGTTGGGAACATGTAAGGATCAATACCACGAGCTGAAATTTCAGCTTCTCTCATAGTCATACTCCGACGCAATCCACGGTTACTCACTGATCCTGAAGGCTGCGAACTACTGCCACCAATATCAACTCCTTCTGCCGATCTCCAAGCCATTTCACGACTTTCTTTCATACCTTGTTTTAGTTGTCTTCTTTCAACTCCTTCTAAACCACCAACTTCTTCAATTTCATTATCAGAATCTTCTTCGGTCACATCATAAAATCTTCCTCTAAAAATCTCATAAGTCGCTCTTTTTTAGATTTTATGGTCGCTCTTTCTTTGCTAACTTCAGAAAGATGTCTCATTATTTGAAATACCTCTTTTGATACTCGCAAGCATCCTTCTACCTGACCGGGTACATGTGCTATATGCTGCTTCAATCTAGTGATACCACCATGGACTTGTTTCCCACAATAATTACACTTCACAAGTTTTCTACTTCCACCAACAGGGGTACCATGTTACCATCCAATATCGCGTTGCTTTGGAGCCATACTGAAATTTAAAAAAATTATCTGTTAAATTAAATTAAAACTAAAATTAACTAAATTAAAACAACATTAAATTAAACTCAATTAAATAAAACTAAATTAAATTAAACTAAACTAGTTTATACTAGATTAAGCAACACTAACTTAATTACCTAACTTCAATAAAATTATTAAATTACCTAACTTAATTACAAAACTTTATTAAATTAAATTAACCTAAATTAAGTTAACTAAACTAATTTAAATTAAATAAACTCAATTATTTGAAACTATATTAAATTAAACTAAACTAATTTATACTAGATTAACCTACACTAACTTAATTACCTAACTTCAATAAAATTATTAAATTACCTAACTTAATTATAATTATAAAATTTTATTAAATTAAATTGACTTAAATTAACTTTACCTAAACTAAACTAAATTAAATTACATTAAACGCAAATTAATTAAACTGAGGGAGGGAGAGGAACAGAGAGAGAGGGAGAGAGACGAAGAGTAAGGGAAACACAGGAGGAGAAAGAGAGACAGAGAGAGAGGGACAGAGAGACAGAGAGAGGGAGCGGGAGAGAGACTGAGAGGGGGAGAGAGAGACTGAGAGGGAGAGGGAGAGAGAGAGACTGAGTCCGACAGAGAGAGAGAGACAGAGAGAGAGAGAGACTAAGAGGGAGAGGGAGAGGGAGAGAGTCCGACGGGGGAGAGAGAGACAGAGGAGAGAGAGATGGAGAGAGATAGGGGGAGAGAGATAGAGAGAGCCGTTGCGAGAGAGAGACGGAGAAAGAGAGGAAGAGAGAGGCACAGAGAGAGGGAGAGAGGGGGGGAGAGAGAGAGGAGAATTACCTGGGCGACGGCGACGGCGACGCGGGGGGACGGCGAGGGCGACGCGAGGGGACGGCGAGCGAGAGAGAGATCAGATCTCTCTCCCCCTCAGCGCCTTTAAACGCGACCCGTCACGGGCGCCGAGTCGACCGGGTCGGGTCCGAGTCGGACCCGATCCGGGTGACTCGGCGCCCTTCGGTCGACTCGGGCCTCCGAGTCATATCGGAGGGGGCCGAGTCGGATACGACTCGGCCGATATTTCGAACAGTGAGCCGCAATGATTTGGCGCATCCAAACCGATATAGCGTTTTTCATCTAAAATCGTCGATAAATAGGCATGGACCCGATATATCGGCCGCAATTTCGGCGATTTTGGACCCGATATAGCGTTCTACACCCAATTTCCAGGTTAGATATTTGGGTAATATAAGTGATGTGGCAATGTAGCATTTTTGAAGATTTTACACTTGGATAGTGATTATGAATTCGTAGGCTTAATGCAAGTTATCGAGTTAAGCATTTCTTAAACATATAAGTATGATGTTTTATATAGATTTATATAATTTATGCATATATTGTCTTATTGAGATGCGATTTAAGACAAGAAGATATGTATATTTACAATCCGATTTTGACATCCGATTTTGAAAATATCCCCGATATATCTCCGAGATATCCCCATCCCCGATAAATTTTCCCGGCCGATATAGTCGTTGTGGCCGCCATTTAGAACACTGGTTCTAAATATAAGCCAATACGGCCAATATATTGGCTAATATATCAGTTTTTGGGCTCTTCTAATACAGTATGTCAAAAGAAAAGGTCATGGTGTCTCGAACATATATTGGCCTATATCTACAATATATTAGCCCCATATATTGCTAAAAGTATTGACTGATATTGTTCAAATTTAGTTTTATATACATTTTAACTTACAAATTTAGGATCAATTTCAATATTTAAACCTGCTAATTTAAAAGCACAAATTCCTCGATCTCTTCCCATTTGTCCCCAAATCACTTCGCTTCCTAATCCAGACACAATGAAGAACAGAGAAATGTCATTAAAAGAAAAAGAAAATGCACAAGAGATATCAACATCGCTAGCTAGTGACCCCTCTGCCCCCACCTTCCTGAATACAGTTGGATTGATTGAAAGCGCTAGAAAGAGAGAGCACGAGAGGATGAAACCGCTGGACATACACTTCATCTTTTAATGTTTATTTCATTTACCCAATTCCATGAAAGTCAAAATAAGTCGTAAGCTTACACATGCTATATGAGTAATGGGTTAACTGAACCTTTAACTTAAATTTTCTTTTGCAAATTCATAATTTTATTCTCTCAAAAACAAAGATTTATTTTATTGCACTATGCAAATATATTTTATCCTCGAATGCTTGTCATAGAATATTAAGACATTTTTATTAGATAGCATTTATGACATTATAATCGTCCTTAAATTATCAATATTTATCAATGCAATACCCAATATGGATACCCTATTGATCCCATATCCTGATATGTTATCTGACTGCCAGTGTTCTAAATATCATCAGACATGATATGGAGAAAGAAAAGAATCATATCTTTTGGAACCAATATGAACTGAAGTTTGTGATATAGATCCAAGACATATCGCTGAAATTCAGTCGATATGGTTCAAATTGAGTTTTGTTGGAATTTAACTTGCAGAACGGGTTTGGTTTCAATTTCAATAGCCAAACTCATTATTTCCAAAACCCCAACTTCCCCCAATTTTTTTTTCCATTACTTCTGAAATACACTCTTTAAAATCAGCCAATGGTTTAGTGTCAATATCAATCGTCAATAGAAGCAATATCAATCGTATCAGCAAATATCAACGCCAATACCAGTAGATATATTATAGGTGTAATATTGTATCGGATACCTCAAAACCCGATATGAACCTGCCGAGTTATATCAGAATTGGACGATATTTGAAACCATGCCTAGATCATTTCACTTCCCTGATCCAGCAACAATAAAGAAGAGAGAAAGCACATTAAAAAAGAAAAAGAACATATTGAAACAAGCACCGCCTCTGCCCCAGCTCCTCCATTAATCTTGGGTTGATCAAAGCATTGTATAAAAATAGAGAGAGGGAAAAGTCGGTTAACAAATAGTTTATCTCTTATTGTTTCTCTTATTTACCATATTCCAAGTAAATTAGAAATAGTAAGTTTATCATACTATATGATTAATGAGTTAATTGAAATTTTACTTGAATTTTTTTTTGTAAATTTCTGGTATATTTTATTGCATTGTGGCATTGTGCGAATATAAATTGTATAAATTTTTATTAAATATTATGATGTTTTGTTAGACAGATGAAATTTACAATATAGACACTCGATATTGATCCCATACCCCTAATATATTGTGAGACATCCACTATCAATATGACAATTAGTGTGTAACATAAAAAAAGGTATTCTTGTAACTTTGTGTTAAATATTATCTATATAAAGGAGAGGCTAATATCCCCATCGAGGATTAAATCGTCTATTTCCTATAACTCTAAAATGGTATGAGAGCTATCCCTCTTCCATCACCATGTGCGCCTCCATCATCATCCATCAATTAATACTATCTCATTCTCCTCTATTCATAAGCCCTAACCCTACCTGTCACCTATCTATACCATCTCCTACTTCTCCTCATCTAACCTCCATCTCTTCTTCTTATCTTCTTTTTCTTTTTTCAGATCTAAAGTGATCTGAACTCATATCTCCCCCAAAAAAGGTTATTGTTCACGTGAATAGCACCACGGACGAACTGTTCACGATGAATAGTTTTGCCAATCTCAAATACGGCTAATCTACGGCTGAAATTGTTTTGGTCATATCTAGTCTATCAAAGTTCGATTTTAATGATTTGTCATTTCCTATGTTTTTGGGCAATTCGGAGGCATTTATGGGTTTTGTTTGATCTGATTCTACTTGAATTTGGCAGGTTTTGCTAAGGTTGAGGATCTCCGGAAATCTCTTTTCCTAATGAGTTTGAAAATTTCTCAAAACCTCCATTATTACTGAGATTGAGTTTGAGAATTTCTGAAAATCTCTATTTTTACTTAGTTTGAGGATCTCTAAAATTTCTACTTCTACTAAGTATGAGAAACCCTAAAATCCTAATTGTATTCAAGATGGTCATAAATATTTAACTTTTTGCATGGTCATTCGCATAAGTATTTGATTGGACTCAGATTCGATCTGGTTTGATTAGCAACTTCAGCATCAGCATCAACGATTCAGCAGTGTTGCATCAGATTAGCAATTCAGTATTTATTTCTCAGTTTTTTTAAAAAACTTTTTTTTAGAAAATCCTTTTTTATCTTTATAACAAGTTGGACATGATTGTTATCTATGCTCTAACTTGAGGGAGAGTATTTTAGTATAAAATACAAGAAAAAAAATATTCTTGTAATCTTATGTTTATTATTATCTATATAAAGGAGAATCCAATCCTCATCTAGGGTAAAGCCGTCTATTTCCTAAAACCCTAACAATGGCAAAGCTCCATCAAATACAACCTCGATATCTGATATTGAAAACTTTGATTTCTTTTATCCGATATGAAAAATTCCCATCTGATACGAATCTGATATTTTGAACCTTAGTTACATTCAAAATCCTAATTAAGCTCTTAGTAATCAATGCTTTTACTAAAATGAATACATGAACCACTGAGTTTGCTTATGTGGTAACGACTGGGATTGATTGGGTAATGGAAGGTCCTAGGTTCAAGATTAGTCTATAGCCTTTGTTAAAAAAAATACATAAATTAAAGAAACAGAATACGTGCAATAGAAACTCTAGGTACAAGCAATATGTCCTTGATGAATATGTGGCTGCTCTATATGATATGAAAAAACATTTTTTATTTTTTATTTTTTATTTTTTTTCAGGGTATTGGAAAATTTCTCTCTTAAGGTCATTTTTAGGTGCTACCATGATGGATTTCTAGAAGAGTACATAACATGCATTGAAGAAAGTTCTACAGTACACTAAATATACGACAAAAGGGAACCAAACAATGACTTCATATTTGTGTTATTACCCTTCAATCTAAACCCAATCTATTCTCCTAGTCGTTTGTTCTTGTAACCTATTTCATCAGACCAACCAAAAAAAAATAAAACAGGGAAATTGAATAGATCGTGAACTGACCTAGAAGCTGAGCGATCAATTGCTTGTGTATGAAGTGGCCTCTGTAAGCTAATCAGCTCAGATTCTTTTGTTACAAAATCAGTCCCGGTTCTTGCACTGTATGATGGGTTCCGGCTTGATCCAAATTTCTCAACCTGATGCTGCAGATGTAGTTGCAGAGCAGTTTTAATTTGAGGAAAAAGAACAGCTATAAGATCAAGATGGAGAGAAAAAGACACGAACAAACCCTAGAGAGTAATGAGGTGAGATATGCTCCCTTATCATGCTTTTCTGCACCCGATAACATAAATTGATCAAGAACTGCTATGGCTGCTGATTCTGGAAGCTCCTTCAAACTAGCAATACATTGGGCATCTACCTGGCAACCAGGGAATGATTTCTTAATAAATCACCCAAGAAGGAGCAAAAAAAAAAGAAAAAGAAAAAATGGGACGTAATATGAGAATATAAAATAAAACTTGCAGCGTTCCTATAGATGAAAAAAGGAAAAAACAAGCAAAAATAAAGAAAGAATAAAGAAAAAAAAATTAGGCATACTGCTTTTAATATCTTATCTCGGCATGGAAATTCTCTTCTTTCATCCTTTTATAGGTTGTGCTCCTTTATACATGAGTCTTTCATGCATGTCAACAGCAATCTTATAAACAGTTCCCTACATGGATGAATAGACTTACATCATATCGAGAAGCAATTCCCAGCCGGAATATCCGAAGTAGACGTTCTTTGATTGCTGATGGTAATGTAATGACAGCTTCTTCATATGGATCAGTGGCATCAACAACCTAAACAACATTGATAATAATGATGCTGATAACAATAACAATATTAATTCTAATATTAGTAATAACATAGTGAACACACGTCACTGATTGCTAACATAAAGAACCCAAAATCCAAACCAAGCTTTACAGTGGGTTAAACAGGAAATGCAAGTAGATAGGCATGCATATACATACAGAGAAGCATGTGCATGTGCAACAACAGCAATCAGGGATTACTAACCACATTATACGAGTAACATGGAAGCCTTGACATGAATACAGAATTTGGTAGGAAAAAGAGGAGAAAGAAACAGTGTCAGGATCGAAACATTGGGGATAATTACAACTTGAGGATTTGAGATTTATCAAACAAAACTATGGTCAAGAAAGATCAAATGAGGGATAGGTTCAATCCAGCATGAGCCAAGTAGAATAGATGATTACTTTACATAGACAAAATGCTAGCTGCTTTTTGTAAAACAAAAAATGATGACCATTTTTCAGCAACCAGGCAGCTCGAAGGTGATAGGGAACCCGAAATCTCTAAGCAGCACGCATGTTGGGTTAAGTGCCTTGCATCCGTTCAGTTGGTGGTTTTGCAAGAATATTGAGAATAGGCTTAGTCCTGTATTGGATAAAGAGAATGATTAGTATATGGTTAAATAAACTTTGACCCCCAACTCATAAGTGACACCGAGGTGATAGCCAAATAGCCATTCGGTCTTGTGGATACAAGTGCCTCTGAGGTGATAGCCAAATACAACATTCTCACAGGGCCTTTGCTGGTACAAACAGTAACATAGCACAACGTCTATTAGCCTCACACATGGACGCTTGTATTGCTACATGATTTGGTTGGAAAGTTTATTTTAGCTGAAAGCGAAGCATTCTTTGGACTGAAAGTAAAGCTTCCCGGGCCTGTTGGCATTATGGTCACTCCATTATTGTGTATTGTTGTGAGGTGCAACTTGTGGTTTAAGCGCATGGATGAGTGTGAGTTAGTTTGTGAAGTATTTGGGAACTATTTCCATGTTGTTGGATTGGGCTCAACTGGTATGATCAAAGGTGGAGATTATTGGGTTAAATGCCTTGCACCCGTTCAATGCATGGTTTGGCGAAAGGATAGAGATCTTGATCTGTAAATGGCTCAATAAATTGGACTCAACACAATAATTGGGGTGTCCCTTTTTGGGTCAAAGTGGTTCTAAGCGTATTGGCCAAATCCATCATGTTGAATGGGGCCACTACAAGATAATCATTTGCTTTAATAGAAATCCCATCTGCCCCATTTTTTTATCAATCAGTATGCACCTAGCACTAATATGACATGTTCTGTGGTTTTAATGGGCTACCTACATACAGGACGATTGGAAAATAAGCATTGATGTCAGAATAACTTATAATATAAATATTTGATGAAGAAAAGAACAAACTAAAAAAACCGAGGCAAAAGAGGAGAATACATAGAAAAGAGAATAGTATGAGGACAAGAAATGCAGATGGAGATGGGAGGAGAAGGTTAAGGATTTCAAAGCGAGACAACTGGAGGAAGCTGTTGACATCTTATAAGCATTTCAAGAAAAGTAGTACTGATGTCCAGGAGGCCTCAGTTATTAGGACAGTGAAATGGGGAATGCCAATAATAATCACAGAAAAGAAATTAGTAATAAGATTTAATACTTGGTTGGCCAAAAAAGACACAAGCAATGAAGCATTCAAGAACGGGCAGAAAGCAAAGATTGTTGTTAAAACTGAAATATTACACTATACAACAAACACAGCAGTTTCACTAGCAAGTAGCAATCTTAGGTTGCACTGTTGTGGATAAGGGACAGAGATGAGACATCCCAAATCCAAAAAATCGGGAGTACAGGTAATACATGGATATGACAATAATAAAGTATATAATTGTCTGAGTTAATGATAAAATGGCTAATATAACACAAATATTATAGAAGATTTTCAATTTATCTAAATTAATAGTGACTAGAGTAATCATAAATCTTAATTAAGAAAGTGACCAAATTATATAAATGCATCTACAAGTCATATATAGTTGTGAACATATAAGTAAGGCAAGAGAATTTTAACTTCTTAGTCCCAGATGCATCTCTTATATGTCTTTGGTACGTCTAGGACACTATAAATTGTCGGAAACATCATAGGAGTGTCAACAAGTGTCCATCAATTATTTGAGTATTTGTACAAATGCCAATGAGGCCTAGCTTAGTGCTAAAAGGGGGTTGGGTTTATGCAAGGTCTCATATGTTCAAGACTGAGTTACAGCCTACATTCAAAACAAAAAAATCCAATACGTGTGGAATTCGGGTACCCCCCCCCCCCCCCCCCTAACGAAGAATTTGTGCAACATAGCTCGCCAGCCTACAAAGGAGGTAAAGGAGGGTGAATATAAGGAATTATGGCACGTAGGACAAAGAAGCAGTGAGCCTATGTAATATTAATATAATAATTGGATATCATGGACAAAATTTCCCAAGGTATAAAGGAAAAAGAGTTTAATTAAAAAAACAAAACTATGCAAACAAGTTGAAGATGAAAAAGGATACATGTGCATGCAAACAACAAATGAAAATACAGATGAGTCAAAAATGATTAGCCCACAAGATAATTAAGTCAATATATACCATAAAACATAGATAAACATCATGAACCTAATGCAAAGTGGGGGTGGGGGGGGGTGGGTTCATGTTATATTGATGGGGATGGGGTGGGTTCATGTTATATTGATCACACGAGTAATACCAATTGTCAATCAAATAAATTACACCACTAAACATGTTAATTTCCTAGATGAATAGGACATTTCAAACATATTTTCTTATGGGGGACATGGATACCTAATAATTGATATTAGCCCCAACAAAACTAAATTTTGACAGAAATTCCCCATAATATGGGACCTCCTGCTGGTTGATAACCATTTCAAAAGCATGAAAAGTTCTATTAGACCTAAACTTTATTAAGCTTTTTCGCCCTTATAACCCTTTTCAATAGTTATCCTATAATTATGCCACTTTTTACAAAGAGCAGCTGCTCCTTCCTTCTTCCTCTGTCCTCTGCCTCTATGAGAAGAGGGAAATGGGAGAAGCACATGGAAAGTGGGAGAAGTAGGGAGATAGGTTTAGTGTACAGGGAAGAGAGGAGAGACAGCGAGGCGTTGGATAAGCACTGGACTTTTGATCATTTCACATCCACAATTATCCTTAATCGTGTCTATATAGCTACAGGAATGCTTTAAATGAAAAAAGTTCCAAGGAGGCTTGTAGCAAGTTGAACCCACATTGTGGGGGCATATCTCAAATTCATATATCAGGAGGGAGTAAAAACCATTTATTCTTTTTCTCCCAAAATGTAGCTTCTGGAGAGCAAAACATTGTAATGTACTGAAATATGTAAACACACTAAAAAAATACTGTTGCTGAATGCCCCACCCCTGGCCCTGGATTGGGGGGGTGGGGGGGGGGGGGGAGAGAGAGAGAGAGAGAGAGACCACCCACCTAACCCAACTTGACACAACTCAATACAGTGGTAAATTTTGAATATGTTTAACTTCTACTTAAGGATCTTTAACTAGATAGTATTGATTAGTTAATACGGGTCATAATCGCATAGGCGTCTACATTAGTGACCTATTGTGGGTCTAAATTGAGTTGTAATAAAAGATTCAATTATAGAATCTGTAAGGTTTTCTTTTTTTTGTCATGTTAGCCTATATAAAGGCACAAGTTTAGTTAAGAAAAAGGAAAGAAAAAAAAGAGAGTAAATGTATTAAAAGTAGTGTGTGTTGAGACTGAGGTCTAATGTGTCTCTTTTCCCTCACTTCTTTTCCTTTCTTTCTTTCTTTCTACTATTTTCTGCATCTGGACAACAAGGAGTTTCACTCTAAAGTTATACATATATTCACCACATGAGTCTCAAATCCCTCTTTCTATAATCTAGTACTCCTTGGTTACATTAAAACTCTCTCTCTCTCTCTCTCTCTCTCTCTCTCTCTCTCTCTCTCTTCATTGGAGCTCCTTAGTTACCAAATACTTATATTTGAAATCAAATCCCATGTTGATAAAAAGAAAACATAGAGAGACACCAATAAAGCCAAGGCTGGTATCTTAGTACGGTTTGACATGTGCCACAAACAACTTGATGTAGGACAAGTCACCAAACTTGAACACTTCAGAACTTTAAAATATCAGTTTGTCTATTTCGTAATCAAGAGCACAAAAAAAAAAAAACAATCCATCGCATAGTTGAATGAGGAAAATGGATCCCATATACGAAAGTTATGATGTTTTCAAGTCACATGAGAGTTCTGCAAATTCTGTAGGTAGGAGGTGTGAACAGATGCGGATATTCGCATCCGCATCGGCAAAAAAGTGCATACTTAAATACGTAAAATCCGCATCCGGGCGGATACGGATACGGATTTTGAAAGGTTGCGAACACGGATACAAATACAGTTATTTTTAAAACTCAGACATGGAAACAAATATCCGCACGGATGAATATTTTTCTAGATACAGATATCCACATATGAATGCACATACAAATATCCGCATAGGGATTGTGATTTTCTATTTCTCACTTTGGAGTTGAGAAATTCTTTGAGATCTATGGATTGATTGTTTTGTTGAAGGACGGTGATTGGGGAATATACAAACCAATAATATTCTTCCCCCTTCAACTTAATGTTGACTTAGTAATTTAATTCAATAAGTAAAATTATTTGTTTCTCTCTTTTCAATATTATTATAGCATTTAGTTATTGTATTGCATTTTATATTTTTTAACTAAGGTAAATTGTAATATAAGCCTATCCGTTTAGCCTATCCATAACCGTATCCATTTCTCACATACTGATTTGTATCCGTATCTAACTCATTAATATCCGATTCGTGTCCAATATCCAATTTTGGCGGATACGAATATCAATATTTCATATCCGGCCATATATGTATTTGTATCCTTATTGGAAAGTTGGAAGCAGTTATGAATACGGTAAATACTATATCCGAGGCAATCTGTATCCAATCCATTTGCACCCCTGTCGATAGGGGGCGATATGTAAATTTTCAGCCAATTTCGTAAACTTCGAATTGTGATGATTAGTAGGGAGTTTTTATCTTTTATTAGTTTTTTTCTATTAGGACTTCATATTTTCGAATTATTGTTCTTTTTCAATGCCGTATTTTATTTTCTTTTTTAGTTTTTTATCAGAGTTTGAGTCAATATGGTAGTAATAGTATTATGTGAGATTGAGTATTGGTAGGATTGTTTTATTAGAGTTTGAGTAAAATAGAATTTTTTTTTTTGGGTATGAAGAGCCTTATATAAAGGCAGTATTAGTCGTTTCTATCACTTCCATCAATGTCACACCTAAACAAAGGTCCCACAAGAAAGGCACTTAGGTACTAAAACTGAGACTCCAAAAACAAGTAATGGAGGCTAAAGAAGGTGAAAATCAACTAGATCCACATTACGCCCATTTAGATTTGATTGATTAGTCAGATCATACTTGTGTTATCCTTTAGTTAGATGTGATCTTTAAGTTAGTTGGGATTTATTTATCCACTATTAGTTGGATTAGGATTAGATTTTCTTAGGAGAATTACTTTTAGGGCGTGTTTGGTTTGGGGCGGAACTGGGGAAAAGCGGAAGTGGGAAAACACATTTCCCACTTCTGGTGTTTGTTTGAAGCCGGAAAAGGGAAATAGGAAAACCCCTTTCCTTTTCCCTTTTACACCTCTCTTTAACACTATCATTTTCCCACTTAAATGGTGCTACAGTTAATTTTGTGGTCATGTAAATCTCACTTGTAATAAGTTGTAGCTCAAAACAGTAATTTTGTGGTCATGTAAATTCCACTTGCAGTCTAAAAAAAGATCATAATTAATATTTATTTTAATATTATTTTGCAGTCAATTTTTTCACTTCCACTTTCACATTACTAACCAAACACCGGAAAACACAATATACTTTTCCACTTGCACTTCCACGTTACAACCAAACACCGAAAAGCTTACTTGCACAAATCCCAATTTTCTACCTTTTCCTCACTTTTTCCTTCTCATTTCTCACTTACACATTTTCCTACCACTTGCAGCAAGCCAAACATGCAAGATTTATTTTCTATCTTTATTTCTGTTCTGGCACAAGGTTGAAATTTTGACTTTATCTGTTATTTAGGGAGTTAGCTATCTAAATAGTTAGTGTGATCATTAAAATTTCAACTTATGAGTGAAATTATTGACATATTTACTAATTGAATGAGTTGATTCCCTTTCTTTCTTCTGAGAAATATCTATCTCCCCTCTTCCTTTAAAGAATTCTCCTCAAATTATTTCCTTTCTCTACTAGAAAGCTTCATTGAGATATTGAAAATGGTCTAATGGTCTAACATCACTTCCTATATTAGTAGGCTCTTCCCGTGTAGGAATAAATGGGGCCATAAAACCCATAAATACTAACAATAAACTTACAAACACATGTTAGTAGCATCTTATATTAACCACTCGTGATTTGAGTGACATTTTTAAGGATTTTTTTTCAAGTGTAGGTTGGAATGCAAAACACATTTTGATTGAGATGTATATAAGTCATGGTCTGGTTTATTAATTAAAATATAATCATATATTAGAAAATCTATTATTACCGAATCCGCAAATCTTGTACTTTTTGACTTTTGACCCAACAGATCATGGGTGAGACCACTACCCAAAGAGTCAGAGCTTCCAGGCTTAATGGCCTCATCTCGAACTCTCTTCTTATCTTTCTCCCCTGACTTTGCAATTGCCACCTACAACCATGAGTTTTGTTTGTCGAGCAAAACAGACTGTAAGATACAAGAAATACTAAATGATAAAATAAAAAAAAATGCAACAGCTCCACGTAGGATGCTTCTTAGATTCTGTGCATGCCTGGATCTTAAATGTTGGACCATTGTAGGGTCCTTGTACTGTTTTTCCATCCATTTCATTAATTGCGTTCTCCAGTTCCTGTGAGGAATAAAACAGAGTACAAGATTCTAAGGACATATTATAAGGACTATTTTACTTAAAAGTATTATAACAATCATAAAGCTTTATCAGGTAAAATTGCCTTATTTTTTAAACCGGCAATTCGCATGGGAAAAATTAGAGGTAGCATCAATTGCAAAAAAGATGAGGGAGAATCATTTGAGAAGATATGATGAGTGGTACTGGTTAGGAATGATAGGATTAAAAAATTGAAACGGCAAGACTAGGGGTAGACCAAAGTGAACATGGCATAACAGTAAAAAGAAGGATATTAAAGTTGCTAATTAACAGATGACAGCCTTGATAGACCTGCATGGCGAAAAATGATTCATGTACCCCCAAAGTTTTGGGATGAAGACTTTTATTCTTGCCGACCGTTACTAATTGCTCTCATGCCCATACGGAAAACACATGCCCAACTAAAAATGAGCTGAATGCAGGCAACCACCATTAACAGCTAACATTTTCATATAGGCCATAAAACCTGCTAGTCCTATTTAAAATTATGATATGTAGACACTTCCACCAACCAAAACTTGGCATGTCCAACACACCTGGGCACAACATACGTGTCTAACACTTACAAATGTGTAAACCGTTTTTACCTTAGAAATATATACATAATTGAAGTATGTAAAGCCACCTTTCGACAAAGCTAATTGTGTCATAGAGCATTTTACTAAAGATAGGTTTTTTACGTATATGCATAATAACCAGCAGATATATGTTTTGAGTTAAATATACATATATAGTGTGTCCTCCGTGACAAATGCTATGTCTATGTCAGAGGACAGCGCTAGTGTAGTGTCTGTGTCTATATAGATTTAAATTTTAAAGACACCAACCAGCACCCCAACTTCCAATTTCCATCAAATGTCAAAAAGAATTTGTTATTGGGGCCCATAACGTGATACACAGAGCCAATGCCTTGTGCAAAGAGAATGAAGACACTTACTGAACGATTAGCAAAGTGAACAAACCCAACAGGGACAGGGCCCTTTCTTGATAGTGCCACCCTCTCTATCTGAAAGGGAAAGTTGTGTAAAACAAAGTAAATTTCAATATTCAAAATTAATATGAAACACTATAAGAAATTTCAGTACAGTAATGCACCTTTCCAAGTGGTTCAAAAAGTTTCCTAAGAAAATCCTCTTCCGTATTTGTTGGAAGATTTCCAATGAAAGCAACCTTTACCTGGAATATCAATAAAGAAACCCCAAAATGACAAAAAGAATGAACTTGTGAGTACACCAGTGATTTTCAGAACTAGATAGCAATATCAAAGATTACCTTTGCCAATTCTTCCGAATCAAGTTCAGGCTCCTTCTCAGCCCAATCTATTAAAGGATGCCAACCCCCAGGAAGCACAAAGTCTGTTTTGGACCCAATACGGTATGCACGTGCTGCAGCCTGTGATTGTATTTTGAAGATAAAAGGTCTTCGATGTAAGGTGATGTGACCATGGATAGGCAAGTGGATGATATAATATCCAGTGGATACTGATATTATGAACAAAAGAGCAGCAATCGATGGAGGATATCAAAGGTAAACGCATGAGTTAATGATACAGTTAAGAAAAGACTCGTCATGTCAGCAATTCAAGATGGTCAACAATCTCTCGGAATCCCAAGGATGCTAAATTGATGCAAAATGGTAGCAAAGGAAATAATTATATCGAATCAATTCAAATCCCAGAAACCATAAAAAGAGATTGAGGGAGCCAGCAATTAGAGATAAGGAAGACTTTAATGAAGGTCCAAGTCTGTTATGATGGAAATAGAGCAAAAGGAGACTATAAATCTATAATATATTGTTCAACATTCATAATAAAAATAATGACACGTATTTAAGTAATCACAAAAAGACGGATAAGATGGATTATGAAGTTAGAAATGTGATTATTCCCTGAACTCCGATCATTAAATGAAGAGAACATGGTGCTCACTAGAATGGTCACCGAGTGACCATGATAAGGATAAGAAGTGCTAAAAGTTTTTCTTCCATCTTATATCAAATTAGAACAAGGCACAATTCTAAGATAGCATATAACAGACACTGACTATGTGTCACAACAATTGCACTGTAACTTGATGCATTTGCAAACTGGAGACGAATTTAAAAGACACCTGGAGGTTGGACGAATAAACACAAGGAATCAGGAAAAGTTGCAGACAATTGAAAGGCAGAGGAGAATTCCTGGCACCAAAATCATAATTTGATTTCGGAGGGATTGCTATCATGCAAGATTCCCAGATCTATTATTTGACTTGATCTCAAAATGATCATTTATATGTTTAAAGAATGAGAGCTGTACACATTTTCTTTTCAATCAACAGTCTAGAACAGTGGGCAGAAACTCAGGATATTCAGGTTAAGTGTAACTAAATCATGACTGATGCTTATTGTCAAGAAGTATAAAATCCTCACTGTTTTGTTATTCTAGAAGTAAATCTTCATTTACTCAAATTTTGGCTTGTCTTTGAGTAAGAAAATGAAATAGAGTCTGATTTCAAGATATGACGTCTGATTTGAAAGCTTGCAATAGCACAGCAATGAAACGAAAAAGGGTACGCAATAACAACACTGATCATGTATATAAACTTGATAATGAAAATTTGGCATCATCTCCTAGGAAAGAATAAAATAGGACTAGAAAATAAAATTATGTTGGGTTATTCCTATATATACCCCCCAAATCTTCCGTATTTCTGAAATTACCCCCCAAATCTTCATATTTCTACAATTAACCCCCCCCCCCCTAATTTGATCAAAATTGCCCCCACCGTCAGTTAAAAAGCATATAAAGAAATTTTCTCAGCATGTTTTTTAAATTTTTATTGAATTCAAATTTTACCCCTGCAAGTAAAATTGACACGATCCTTCCAAACGACGCATTATTCGAAAGCCTCGAGATCCGTTCATAACTCTCCCCCGATCTCGGCAAAATCATTGCGGAATCTTGCGATCCGGCGCTATCCTGATCCGGCGGCAGCCTCATCTCGTCCAATTCGTCGACGACCATCAGATCCAAGCAGCGATTGAGAGTAGAGGAGATTGGAGGCGGAGCAGGAGTAGAAGGGCGGCGGAAGTGTCGCCGAAATGGAAGTGCCGCCGTCGTCTTCGCCGCTCAGGGTTGATCGGTGATCAGTGAGTTGGCCAGAGACCTCGTAAAAAAGAGGGGAAGTTAAATAATGGGGTAATTGGGTAATTTTGATACAAATCTGTTAAGTTTTTAACAGCGGGTGACGTGGGGGGCAATTTTGATCAAATTAAAGAACTGGGGGGTAATTTTAGAAATATGAAGATTTGGAGGGCAATTTCAGAAATACGGAATATTTGAGGGGTATATATAGGAATAACTCAGTTATGTTTTATTTATACTGTTACCTCACTTGTAATATGATTATGTCATATGTGATTGACCAGCAAATCAAGAAACAGGTGACCCGGTGATTGAATCGGATAGGAATTATGTTCAACGAAACTAATATGAAAATAAATTTCAAAACATGTATGTTTGTGATACTTTTAGATGGGTCACAACTTCTTAACATTGTAAGCAATAGTTGAAGAAAAAAGAATAAACAGTGGTTAATTATACCCAGTCAGAAGAGATTCGGAGACTACACCAATGGAGGGTCACATATGATATAATCTTCAATCCACCTCCAAGATCAAATGCTCCAATTCATGCCATGTGATCATTTTGTCTCTTTCTTTCACAAGAAAAAACTCCCTAGGACACCTCATAATTGAATATGAGATTGGAATTGATGACACAGCAATAATAGGATCATGACTGAGAAATCCACAAATTTATATTTCCACTTAATTGTGCATCCAGATGTGATGATGAAATGGAAGTTGATCTGCGCCAGCTGAGCTGAGCTGGTGATGTGCTCACTTACATAGCAGTACAAATTGTTTCTTAAATTTGGTTTTTTTTTTTTAATGACGATCATGTCAGCTATTGAATCATAATAAGATATTCAACGATGGTACTGCATTAGACGAGTGGTGTCTTATCAGATATTAGTATATTTATATATATTGGAAATGGTATAACAAGGGTTCCAATGTCCTAAGAATGCCATTGCAGAAACTAAGTTGTAAATTAGTTGATCAATGGAAACGGTGTGTCAGGCATCAAATCTCAAGATGTATTTCAATGAATCAATAGAATTGAATATTGATGCAGACGGGCAGTGTGGCTCCTGAGTCCATAAAGTCTTTGCACCGTAAGTTAATTCCATCTGGCAGGAATCGAGGAGCCTTAAACACACCCAGGATCATGTAAACTGAGTAACATATTAAATTTGACTGACTAACCTAAATAAAAGCACAAATCTCAATGCAACTCTGTTGCATGAGAAAATTGCTAGTATATAAGAAAGAAAGACCCAGAGTTTAGGTTCGTTAAGATTCTCGATGATCACATTCCACTCTTTTCTATTAGTGGTCTCTTCAAATAAAAATGAAGTCGTCGATTTGGAGTCAAATAGGGAAATATCCCAGGTATCCCTTTTGCCAGCTTTCTGCCCAGGGTGTCTCATGCTGAGAGTGAGGTAGTGCTAGGTTTCACCCCCTCTGTCGTGGTTTTGTCCCTTTCCTCCTTGTTTAAAAGAAATTGCCCACTAGCATGGCATGTAATAGTCCCCATCCACTAGACTTTAGCATGAATTCAGTTTCACAGCTGGTTTTTCATGGTACTTTGGTACTTGAACGTCCATATCTTATCTGAGGATCAGCTTAATACAGTTAGGGTTACTTGTACTCAATGCATGAAACTGCTTATATTGCTATGGATGGTGACAGCAAGATAGGATATAAAGTCTTCAAACTTCAACACCCATGTAAAGATACATAGGTTATTGTTATGGAAGTTGGATAGATGGATAGAATCAGCCACGGCTCTTTTATAGAGACCATTCACATAGTGGTCATTCATGCAACTTTAAAGACTGAGTCAGGCTGTGAGGGCTGATGCTGATGAGAACATCTGAGCCTTAACTTTTATTTGTATTTCAGTGTATTTTTTTTTACTTTATTTACTTGTATTTTCTTTTGTATATGCATGCATTTCAATTTTGTAGTGGTGGTAGTTATGGGTGTGTAATGTAGTGAGAAGTTATAGGTAGTTGTGTGGTAGTTGTAACTTATAGCCTATATGAGGCATGGTTGTGTACTTGTTGGGAGATAATAAATGATGATGACTATGAAATCAACGGCTTTCTCCCTTGCATGCTCTCTTCCCTCTAGTCCATTTCCTTTCCTAATTTTCTCTTCTATTCCTCTGTAATCTTCTACTAGTTGCCCAATTTCCCTGCCTATTTCTCTCTCTGTTTACTCTCCCCTCTCTCGGATTCCTCTCTCAGCAACAACATACTAGTAGCAGCAGAAACTGTACCAGCCACAGCAGCAGTAGAACTAGAAGCTGCAGCAGTAGTAGAACCAGCAGGAGCAGCAGCAGTAGAAGCTGCAGCAGCAGCAGAACCAGCAGGAGCAACAGCAGTAGAGTAGAAGCTGCAGCATCAGAACCAGCAGCAGCAAGCTGCAACATAAGCAGCAGCATCAGCAGCAAGCTGCAGCAGCCTACTGCATCAGCAATCAGCAGCAGGCCAACAGCAGCAGCAATAACAGCAGCTGCAGTAGCAGCACAGCAGTAACAGCAGCAGGAGCAGCGGCAGCAGTAACAGCAGCTGCAGCAGCAACGCAGCAATAGAAGCAACACAGCAACAACAACAGCGACAACAGTACCAGCAGAACAGCAAAAGAAGCAGCAGCAGTACCAGTAGAACAACAGCAGCATTACAACAGCCGCAACAGGACAACAGCACAACAATTGCAGCAAGACGACCCAGCAGCCCTCTCCTTGACGCAAGACAACCTACTATCCCTCTCCTCCGCGCAGAAGAGTCAGCAGTCACTCTCCAACGCAAGAATCGTTCTATTTAGGGAAGGCTTCACAGGCGATAAAGGTACAAGAAGGAATCTGAGGCATGGTTCAAAGTCTCGGTCTCGGCCGCCGACTCGGCCGACACCAAGACGGATCAGTCTCGGCGACTCGGATGGCACTCGGACGATACGCGCAAAACGCTACATAGAACGCCAAAAAATTATGAAAAATTCATGACAAATCATAAAAAAATGTAGATATCTAAATTCATGTATCATATATTCAAAACATATCACCTAGCACTCAAAACATAACGTGAAAGCATAAATACAAGCGTCGTCGGTAGAAAAATATCAAAATACATGCATAATATAGTAAATTACACAAAATAATTCATAAGTACCTGCTAATATAGTCATTTTCACATTGAATTACGAGGAGGCACAAAATCATCATTATCATCATCCCCGCGATAAGTATAGAAACCAGGCATATAGTTTCCATAAGGATAATAATATGTTTGTGGGTGAGATCCTGTAGGCTGAGATGATTGGCCAGATGATCCACTATCAAAGTAACATGGCGGTAGGGGTTGTGCAATATCAGCTCCATGGTGATAATACCCAAAACCTTGATATTCAGCGCTGCTAGTAGAATATTCACCAGTGCTAGAATAATCAGTACCAGAATATTGGCCAGATGTCAACCCAACTCCTGTAAATGGCCTTCAAGACTATGATGACCATGTGAGCAGTTATCATGTCCACTCGAATAATCATCGCTAGAACTGAAATCGACCAACCGATCCAAATGCCTACGCTGTTGCGAAATCCCCACCCGGCCTCCATGATCTGTATCTTGTGTGGCATAATATTCTGAATTCCATACTAAAGCACCACCTCGTTGGCTTCCACCAACACCATGAGTCTCTTCACCATCACCACCATCACCGCCACCGCCACCATCACCGCCGTCATCATCACCGCCATCACCGCCACTTTCGTCACTACGACGAATACCTTCATCCAACCAACCTAAGTCATCTGGTGGTAACATCGGCTGTTCTCCCTCACGAATCCACTCATCCAAAATATCATCATCATTGAAAATATTATTCAGATAATTGGATTGTAATAATCATCAGTGTCGCTTTTGCATGTCAAGTTTCTTACTCGCAACCGCATATTATAATGCACAAATACTAGTTTATGCAACTTTTTCATTGCCAACCGATTGCGCAATTTGTATGAATCAGCGACCACGTGCTCCAATTTCTTTCACAACCCGATGAAGAACATGTTTGGCTTAAAACTTTGATGGCAATTTTCTGCAGATTGGAAGCTTCTTCGCCATAATTAATCCACCAATCAGCTGGAAGAGATTGTTGCACTGCTCTTCTAGTTAGTGAGCTTCCAAATTCTCCAACTCCATCCACAAATAATTTTATCTGTAAGAATATACATCACAAGTGTTAATATTTGCATAACATTATATCGATGAAATAAATAAATTATTATTACCTCATTAATAGCTCTTGCTTGTTTATTCAAATCCGGCTCCAATCTTTTAATGACCTCCTTTAATCCATTTCTCACTTCTGGATGTGTAGAAAAGTTTTTTAAATATTGGAGTGCTGGATTTAAAAAATATGCTGCAATAATGTAAGCACATGATTGTTATAATATGACAGTTTCAATTTCTAATCAACAAATATGATTTCTAGGCAAATGAATTACCAGCAGCATGCAAGTGTCTATACAATTGTCCCTCCCATCTTCTATCAATGATATCCCAGTACTTCTTCCAGTTTTTATTTGATGCCTTTATAGCCAACTTTGCTCTATCCATAGCTTCATATATAATAGATAGTGTAGGTTTCTTGTTCTGGTCCACTATCTTCAAGACTCTAACAAGAGGATCCATAATATTTTGAACCTCTTTTGCCTTCTTTCAAAACTGGTCAGTCAGAATGAGATTAGAAACCTTATCTCGCACACTTCTACTCCTTTCCTTATTGAATTCACGTCATTCTGTAGTCTACACATTCTTTTCAAATCTTGCTCATAGCGAATAAGGCTTTCAATAGAAATAAACTCGGTGGCAACCGTGTTATACCTGGTCTCAACAAATCTCTATCTCTGGTAAATAGCTTCATTAAATTAACTAATTTGAGGCTATTGTAAATGAATGATGTGATCATCTTAGCATCATCTAATGTCTCCTTGACTGATTTCAAGAGCCACTATCTTCAAGCATCAAATCAATGCAATGTGCTACACAGGGAGAACAAAACAAATGTTTTCTCTTCTCCATCAACATGTGACCAGCTGCTTTGAAACTTGCCTCATTATCTGTTACAACCTGCACGATATTTTCTTCACCAACTTCATCAACAACTTTATCCATTAGCGAGAATATATAATCAGCAGTCTTCGAGATATTAGTAGTATCAACAGAAGTCTGATAGATCATGCTTCTATCACAATAAATCATGAAATTAACAATAGGCTTTCTATTATGAGAACTTCATCCATCACACATGATCGTGCAACCATACTGTGGCCATTTTGTTTTTATTGAAGCAATATATACTTCAATTTCTTTCATTTCCTCCTCTAAATATAGATTGCCAATCTGGTGCCCTGTCCTTTTACACCTGGGCCTGCCTCCGCAATAGTATTAATTATGGCTTGGTAGTAAGGACCACTATCAGCTGCTTTGAATGGTATTGCATTGTAGTGAAAGAATTTCGCCACGGATTTCCCAACCTTTTTAATATTCTCAGTTGAGAACATGCTTTTGATTGATTTCTGTTTTGTTGGGAACATGTAAAGATCAATACCACGAGCTAGAATTTCAGCTTCTCTCGTAGTCATACTCCGACGCAATCCACGGTTACTCCCTGATCCTGAAGGCTGCGAACTACTGCCACCAATATCAACTCCTTCTGCCGATCTCCAAGCCATTTCACGACTTTCTTTCATAACTTGTTTTAGTTATCTTCTTTCAACTCCTTCTAAACCACCAACTTCTTCAATTTCATTATCAGAATCTTCTTCGGTCACATCATAAAAATCTTCCTCACTTAAAGATCTCATAAGTCGCTCTTTTTTGGATTTTATGGCCGCTCTTTCTTTGCTACCTTCAGAAAGATGTCTCATTATTTGAGATACCTCTTTTGATACTCGCAAGCATTCTTCTACCTGACCGGGTACATGTGTTATATGCTGCTTCAAGCTAGTGAAACCACCATGGACTTATTTCCCACAATAATTACACTTCACAAGTTTTCTACTTCCACCAACAGGGGTACCATGTTCCCATCCAATATCGCGTTGCTTTGGAGCCATACTGAAATTTAAAAAAATTATCTGTTAAATTAAATTAAAACTAAAATTAACTAAATTAAAACAACATTAAATTAAACTCAATTAAATGAAACTAAATTAAATTAAACTAAACTAGTTTATACTAGATTAAGCAACACTAACTTAATTACCTAACTTCAATAAAAATTATTAAATAACCTAACTTAATTACAAAACTTTATTAAATTAAATTAACCTAAATTAAGTTAACTAAACTAATTTAAATTAAATTAAACTCAATTAAATGAAACTAAATTAAATTAAACTAAACTAGTTTATACTAGATTAACCTACACTAACTTAATTACCTAACTTCAATAAAATTATTAAATAACCTAACTTAATTACAAAACTTTATTAAATTAAATTAACCTAAATTAAGTTAACTAAACTAATTTAAATTAAATTAAACTCAATTAAATGAAACTAAATTAAATTAAACTAAACTAGTTTATACTAGATTAACCAACACTAACTTAATTACCTAACTTCAATAAAATTATTAAATTACCTAACTTAATTATAATTACAAAATTTTATTAAATTAAATTGACTTAAATTAAGTTTAACTAAACTAAACTAAATTAAATTACATTAAACTCAAATAAATTAAACTGAGGGAGAGAGAGGAACGGAGAGAGAGGGAGACAGAGACAGAGGAGAGAGAGTGAGACACAGAGGGGAGAGTGAGACGGAGAGAGAGGGGCAGAGAGAGACAGAGAGAGGGAGAGGGAGAGAGAGAACTGAGAGGGAGAGGGAGAGGGAGTCCGACAGAGCGAGAGAGACGGAGACAGAGAAGGAGAGAGGGACAGAGAGAGACAGAGAGGGAGAGGGAGAGACTGAGAGGGAGAGAGAGGGAGAGAGAGTCCGACAGAGAGAGAGACACAGAGGGAGAGAGACGGAGACAGAGGGAGAGGGAGAGGGAGACAGAGAGGGAGAGAGGGAGACACAGAGGAGGAGAGAGAGACGGAGACAGATAGGGAGAGAGGCACAGAGAGAGGGAGAAGGGGGAGAGAGAGACTGAGAGGGAGAGGGAGAGAGTCCGACGGAGAGAGAGAGAGACACAGGGGGAGAGAGAGACGGAGACAGAGAGGGGGAGAGAGGGAGAATTACCTGCGATGGAGAATTACCTGCGAGGGCGACGGCGACGCGGGGGGGGGGATGCGAGAGGGAGGGGGCAGCGTGAGAGAGAGAGAGATCTGATCTGATCTCTCTCTCTCACTCAGCCCATTTAAATAACGGTTCACGGGCGCCGAGTCGACCCGGATCGGGTCCGACTCGAACTCGACTCGGTCAACTCGGCCGAGTCGTGGACAACTCGGCCGAGTTGACCGAGTTGAGTCCGAGTCGGACCCGATCCAGGTCGACTCGGCGCCCGTCGGTCGACTCGGGCTTCCGAGTCACATCGGCAATGGCCGAGTCGGATACGACTCGGCCGAGTCGTATCTAACTCGGCCGATACTTTGAACTCTGATCTGAGGTTGTTTACTCGTGAGTTTTATTTTAAAGACATCTAATTATTTGTTAGGTTATGCATCAATTTTTATCTCCAAAATATTATCATCATTTCCTGTTGTCCACTATGTGGTGAGATGTGTGATTTTGCAAATCTTGTGCTGCTTGCTTATTATTGATATTGAGATTAAAACTTGTCATGCATGATATAACTATTGTAATTAGATTATACTGAGATTAGAAGTGTTCAAAGCTAGCATGCAATACTTTGTAAAATCCATTTGTTTGACATTGTTAGTTTTGAGTTACTTTCCTGCCGAAGATCGTTTTATTTGATGAAACGTAGCAAGTTTGAGTATATCACTGATTTCCTACATGACACACATCCACCGTTTCACATCAGTTTGATATCAGAGCACAAGGTTTAGGCAGGAACACCATGCATTAGGTTAAAAAAAAAGAAAATTGTTGCTTTCTTTTTCTTTCTTTTGCATAAAAATATATATAAAAAGAATAAAAAAATGGCTAGTGAATCCCAAACTGCTAATATGGACACCAACTCCAAAATCCTCCAAAGGCTAAATGAAATTTTGAGTTGCATAATTAGGTGGATCAGGTAATGAATTCCACCTCTTATCATCCTGCAATTCAAGGTAACAAGTATCAGGATTATGAGCACGTTGTGATCAACTGTCCAAGATCAGTCATAGTAACTAAAGTAAAGGAACCATCTGTTACAAATTCATAGTCCCTTCCTCCTTTACTGCCAACTCCTAGTGTCGTTATCTGCCCTAGTCGTCAGCACCTTCCTCCTCTACTGCCGACACCAAGCCCATTCATAGTTGTCACAGATAAACTGTCTATAACAGAGTCAGCTGGCTCTGAAGAATTCATTTACCAGGTGGAAGAACTAGAAAACTGTCTCTGACGAAGAAATTCAGGGTGATGACATTGAGAAATCTAGTACTTCGAGTCCACTCGAGGTGATCCTAGCGCCTACAGAGTTTACTGATGTCTTTCCAGAAGACAATACTATGTTTCTCTCCGAAGTCACCCCTGTAACTATGGAGTTTGATGATGTCTTGTCTGAAGACCTCCTGCACAAGCTACCACCAACACATGATATCTAACATGTTGTTGACTTAACACCAGAGGCTAGCCTTCCCGACTTGCCACACCTTAGGTTGAATCCTACCGAGAAAACTGAATTTGAAAAGCAAGTTGATTAGTTGTCACTATAGGGCAAACCACAATTCCTTATCCCAATAAACATCCATATCTATGAGGACAAATTTTGGAACTATATAGTGACAAAGGATGTAGAACAGATCAGGGATTTTACCATCTATGGTTAATCTATAGCCAAAGATTTGAAGGGTACCGTCATGGAAGAAATTAATGTTCTACATAGCATAAACTTTTCTACCATTACAGTTAAACCTAGATGTGCCCTTCAAACTTTACCTGTTAGGATTTCACCTGACGTCTTTCAAATAACAGGTAAATTGTCACACACAGTTAGGATGATTCGCTTGATAATCCTTTTGATCGAGGTCCTGTATATTGATGACCACTGAACCAAGTGCCTAAAACTTTAATAACCAATAGAGAGTCAAAGTTCATTGACTATCTTTTGGGAAGACTCTTTAGCAATGATAGGCACTAAGTTAAGTTTTCTACTGCACTTCATTATAAAGTTTCTGAGTCTGCATTTTAGGTCTAAACATCTGAGTCTGCATCATATTTTGTCACACACATGCAAGTTCTACACATGAGAAATCAGTGATACATTTGAACAAGCAACGTTAAGTATAAGTTATGGTCTGAAATCAGGAAAGGAATTTAAAACGTTTAGTATTGACAATTTTGTGATGGTTCGGATTCGTCCGAAATGGTTTCTCTAGGAAACTGTTAAAGATTTGCATGCCCGTAGTACTGAACTTTTCAAAATCTTAAAAGAATTTAAATTACAATACTTATGTTATAGATTTAGCATTAGTTCTATTTTCAATATTGAAGACTAAGTGGTTTACAACGTCTTGATTATCCATAAACAATCTACCGATTGATGAGCCTTATCCTGAGCCAATTCTTGAGAGTCCTTCACTTTTTCACTTTCAGATATTCATCCTATACAACAGAGAAAATTGATAACATTTTAGATGATGAATTTACGATGCAGCTTGACTAGTAATCTGAGAAGTAAGAAATAAACTTATGGCAGTAAGAGAGCAGCTCTGCAATTGACTCGACGGGGTCGAGTTCTCTCCCATCTGGGGAGAATTGATGAGAACATCTAAGCCTTAACTTTATTTGTATTTCAGTGTATTTTTTACTTTATTTACTTGTATTTTCTTTTGTATATGCATGCATTTCAGTTGTGTAGTGGTGGTAGTAATGGGTGTGTAATGTAATGGGAAGTTATAGGTAGTTGTGTGGTAGTTGTAACTTATAGCCTATATGAGACATGGTTGTGTACTTGTTTGGAGATAATGAATGATGATGACTATGAAATCAATGGCTTTCTCCCTTGCATGCTCTCTTCCTTCTAGTCCATCTCTTTTCCTAATCTTCTCTTCATTCCTCTGTAATCTTCTACTGGTTGCCCTTTTCCCCTGCCTATTTCTCTCTGTTTACTCTCCCCTCTCTCGGATTCCTCTCTCAGCAACAACATACCAGTAGCAGCAGAAACTGTACCAGCCACAGCAGCAGTAGAACCAGAAGCTGCAGCAGCAGTAGAACCAGCAGGAGCAGCAGCAGTAGAAGCTGCATGAGCAGTAGAACCAGTAGGAGCAGCAGCAGTAGAGTAGAAGCTGCAGCAACATCAGAACCAGCAGCAGCAAGCTGCAACATAAGCAGCAGCATCAGCATCAGCAGGAGCAGCAGCCACCAGTAGCAAGTAGTAACAGCAGCTGCTGCAGCAGCGCAGCAGTAACAGCAGCAGGAGCAGCGGCAGCAGTAACAGTAGCTGCTGCAGCAGCGCAGCAATAGAAGCAGCACAGCAACAACAACAGCGACAACAGTACTAGCAGAACAGCAACAGAAGCAGCAGCAGTACCAGTAGAACAACAGCAGCAGAAGTAGCGCAGCAGCAACAGCAGCAGTACAACAGCCGCAATAAGACAACAGCACAACAACTGCAGCAGGACGACCCAGCAGCCCTCTCCTTGACGCAAGACAACATATTATCCCTCTCCTCCGCGCAGAAGAGTCAGCAGTCACTCTCCAACGCAAGAATCGTTTTATTTAGGGAAGGCTTCACATGCGATAAAGGTACAAGAAGGAATCTGAGGTTGTTTACCCGTGAGTTTTATTTTAAAGACATCTAATTATTTGTTAGGTTATGCATCAATTTTTATCTCTAAAATATTATCATCATTCTTGTTGTCCACTATGTAGTGAGATGTGTGATTTTACAAATCTTGTGGTTGTTTATTATTGATATTGAGATTAGAACTTGTCATGCATGATATAACTATTATAATTAGATCTTATTGAGATTAGAAATATTCAAAACTAGCATGCAATACTTTGTAAATCATTTGTTTGACATTGTTAGTTTTGAGTTACTTTCCTGCCGAAGATCGTTTTATTTGGTGAAACGTAGCAAGTTTGAGTATATCACTGATTTACTACATGACACACACCCACAGTTTCACATCAGATGCCCTTCTAGGAAGAACATAGTTTGTTGTAAAACTTCATAAGAGCTAAAGAATTTCTAGTTCTACTAGATTGTCGTGCCGTCATTTTCATAGCCCAAAGAAAATAAAAATAGGATTCAAGTTTAATTGCATCTTGAAATTTTTCAAGACGAAATTGATGATGCGCGAAGATTCCATTCAAGCTTTCGTGTAAAGGATCCAAACTATATAGCAAAACAGCAACCTGAGATAAATCACAACCTCACGGCAAAACATATAACTAATACTGGTATAAAAAAAATTTTAAATTCTTGCGACTGGGTAACCGTTGAATGTTATAAGAGCTTAAATGAATACAGTCCATGGAAAAAAATTTTCAGTGTGGGATTCGTTATCAAACTTGTGATGCTAACAGTAAAATTAACTTCGTATGTTTCTAATTAAACAAAAATTCAGAAAAAATGCAAAGGGTGAAGAATTATTATCCCTTTCCCCTTCTTCTAGAGATTGAATGCACTTCTTCTTGATATATTCGACTTTCCTATAAAGTACTCGCATGTATCGCATGATAAGTGGGAAAAAATTTTGAATATTGAATGCATTTTCCTACAGCAAGTTTATCATCCTTTTCCCTTCTTCGTAGACATTTTTCCAACTCTAGGAGAATTTAAGAAGACACCAGCTCGCTTTTAGGACTATGACAAGCCTCTCTAGTTAATAGTTTCCTTGGCCGGATGTTGAGACTAATTAGAGAGGGTTGACTTAGGTTGGTAGCGTGGTGTGGTCGTATAAATTTGTCAAATCGTCCATGGCGCCTTAATCGTAGCTGACCATATCTTCAAAGGAAATGGCTTAAATGATGATGGTGGTGATGATGATGGTGGTGGTGGTGGTGGTGGTGGGATGATGGTGGTGAATTATTTGGTAACTAAAAAATCTCACCAATGAAAAGATGTTTGTCAACATTTGTAAGGGTAAATGTACATTTTGACTACAGAATCCAACCCCCACCCCACCCCAAAAAAAAAGCACGGAAGAAGAAAAAAAGAACACAAAAACTATGTAATCGTATTTCCAATGAGTTAACTATATGAAACTAGCATTGGGATACGACGGCAATCAAGTAAATGTCAAGCCAACTACTTGACTAAAGTGTATAGTTGGCACTGGCGGCATCTGCTTACTCTATCCAAATATGAAGCAGTGGAGAGCTGAGATTAAAAGGCAAAGGGCGTTTCAATTTTCCTATAAAGTACTCACATGTATCACGTGATGATAGGCCGAACTGAGCCAATCATTAATTCCATAACTAAAATTGGAAAAATGTGCTTCATAGTCGGAGGATAAACAAACAGGACAGCCACAGTAACAATTTTGAAATCAATATCATAGTATCAGTTTATTCTCCAAAGTGTATCAAAATCGATATTATAAGCATCTATAATGCAATTCAGAATATAGGGATCAAGAATAGATTGTTTTCCTTTGCTTCAAAATCAGCAACATAGAATTGAGCCTTGATAATGATAGAAGCAAAGTTTAGATGAAAAATATGATAAAGGAGCTGATCAAGTGGATGGCACATGACATAGAATCCAACGTTTTTGTTTTTCTCCTCAGCTAACTAGGACAAAAGAAGTCTTTAGAGAGCTATACAGATTTTTCTGTCAGTTTTAGCGACTCTAGCTCCAGAAAAGAGTTAACAGTGTAATGATGAGATAACTCTGTTGCTTACAATAATCTTAAACCGTCTTCCTTCAAATTTACCAAATAACTAGATATAAACAAGAAACATGGAATATGAGAGATAGGCCAAATGTTAACTCATCAGAAGAAACTTAGGATAATACTAGGTGAAACTCCAGAGAAGAAGACTTCAGAAACTCGCAATTGTTTGAAGGGCAAAGCAACAATGATCTGATGAAACAAATAGCTTCCTTTCTATTTGAGAAAAGGCAAGTATAGAAGAAAGTAGCTACAGGTGTAAAATGATGAGATATCATGAAAGTGCTGAAAACCTGCAATATAAATGAATTCATGAGACTATCATTCAAATTCATCACAACTTTCAGAAAAAAGTATCAAATGATAAATGGAAATTAAAAATTCCAAAATTCACTCAAATTTATCATAAATCCAATTGCATGAGAATTTTAAGACATGAAGTATAACACATAACAAACTTTATCCTGAAACGTCAGAACAAACTGAATAGAAAGATAGGCAGAAACTTGTAGTTACCTTTATTTGAAAAGAAAAAATTGCAGGTAGGATTCTTACTTACCGCATGTGACGAAAATTGCACAAAAGCAAACCCACGGTTTAGTTTCTTTTTGCCTGCCGCAGAAGCTTCCAAGCTTGGAAGCATTGCAAGATCTATGGCTACTACATCTTCAAAGGCCTTGACAGATTAAAGAAGCACACATCCTCAAACTTCACTAATTAAATAGAAGATCCCCAATTATCAGATTACATAGGCTATCCGTACCTGGCGAACCAACTTATCAAATTCTTCAGAGCTCCAATCTAAAATGCAACAGTAGATAATCAGAATAAAGGAATTGAAAAGAATCAAATTTATACACAACTGTAGATTATCAGAAAAAAGGAATTACAAAGAATAAAATTTACAAGCACTTGACATGAAAGAAGAGAAACAAAAGAATTTGCTGTGAAATATAGTTTGTAAACATGAATAAGCATCAAGCTGCAATGCAGTTAGCATACCTTTGCGTAGATTTCCAAAAAATAATTGATCTTTATCCAATGACAGAGCAACACCGACTTTCTTTCCCTGGATCTAAAAGGAGATTAAAAAAAATCACTTGCTTTGTTTATCAACATTGGAATGGAAATAAAACTATTTGGCAAAACCACGAATAAGGATCTAAAGGACAAATATTAAGTCAATTGAAATAGAAAGGATACAGCATATAAAACTGAATGAGATAGGACTAAGATTATTGCAGGTAAAGATATACTGCCACGTTACTCATACTCAATCATCTTATATGAGAAAAATGAAGATAGAACCGGTCTCCTGGTACAATGTGCATAAACTATGACCAATACCAAATGAGTTCAAAAAACTTGGAACAACTAGCTACTAGATGTTGTTTCTCATTCTATATAGTTCAAAACTTGAGACTTTCGATAGTCAGCTAAGAAGCAAGGACACGGACATGGCAAATGAGTACGACACGTACACAGACACGTGACATGGACACACGACATGCCAATCTCGTAGAAAGTAGGACACAAGGGTACAACAATATAACATTAGAATATACAGAGAATATGTAGAAATAATAAGAGAGAGTGCATACATAACTATGTGCAACGAAAAGTTCGGACATCTAATAATATAATAACATTCAATGTAACATATATGCTAAAATTTTAACCTATTGTTAAAATATAAATAATTACCCATAACCCTCACCTTAACTCAAGAGGTTTAGTGCGATGACTGGGACTTTAATATGGTGTCAAGACAACCCAGGTTCAATTCCCACCAGGCGTGTAATTTTAAAAAAAACAGATTTAAGGGGGGAAATACCGTTGCGCAAAAGCCCAAGTTTCAGCCCATATAATGGGCGCTCGACCTGCGGCGACGTGTTAAATATAAATATATTACCTATAACGCTCACCTTATCTACGGAGTTTGGTGCAGTGGCAGGACTTTCTATCAATACATTTGTATGACTTTTCAAAAGGAATAAGCTTTGGTTTTTTAACTTTCTATAGAGTTGCTCAATGTATTACAATTTTCATATTGAAAGATATCTAAATGTATCACAGCTTTATACAAATCAGTATTTTGACACATTTGCAAGTATCATTGTAGCAGAGTGATAAAACTTTTTTGCAGTAGGCAAGAGGTCTGGGGTTCAAATCCCGCTTGTACTAGACTACAGCTTATATTTCAAATATATATTGACACTTTTTTCCATTGTGTTTTGAAATATACATGAATCTTAATAAATATCAACGAGAACAAAGAAGTGTATGAGAAATGTAAGACTCATGTCAAAAAGTGTGACAAGTATCTTAAATTAAAATATAGCATATAATTAATGGCATGTTTAGAAAGTGTCGAAGAAGTGTCTGTGTCCAACACGGGTGTTTGTGTTGGACACAGGTACAACCTCATAGTAGAAGTGTCCTAGCTACAAAGATGGTTTCTAAACTTACAAGGTATACGCCTCAGCATGGAGATGATGCAACTAGGATAGTTAGGACTAGGCCATAAAACTTTGCCAAATAGCTAACAGGTCTATGTTCCCTAAACACATTCACAAAGGATTTCCCATCCCACGGAACCTACTATCTCTACTAATCTAGAGAAAACCTATATTAGCTAGTTGTTCTCTGTGGTAATCTTTCAAGAAAAGGGAAAAGAAATGTCAAGACCCTAAAAAAATGTGTGGCTTAATGCATGCGAGATTACGAGGCAAGTTTGAAATTTAGAGCTAAGGCTGCTATCGGGTTGGGTTGGGTCCGGGTACCACCATACCAGACCCAAACCCCTTTCGAGAACCACTTTTGGACCCAGATCAGACCCTATTATGAATAGGTACATGTCCAGGTCTGGGTCCGGGTCCGGTTCGGTGCATATTTGATGTACCCACCAGGTTAATAGGTAGGGTATTTATTACAAAGACCCATACCCCACCCATTGCGGGCGGGTTCGGGTCACGTCCATGGCTCGTACCAACTATATTTAAACAAAAAAAATAACAAAAAAGAAACAAGTAACAAGTAACACACTAATTCAAGAATAAAGTTAAAACTTCAGGAAAAAAATTAAGGCATACCCTCCTTTTTGTTTCGCATAACCAGTCACTAGTAGTTGTCCAATTCGACTTTTAGATCTAATGGAGAACAACGAGGATGAAGGTGGTGAATACTAAGAGATTGAGGAATAAAAGTGAAGTGGGCTTTGGTTTTATTCCTAAGGGTAAAATGTGTATGTGCTATATAATTATAATTGATGTTAGTAATTAGATAAAACTCATAGTTTTTAATAAGTCAATAATGTGATAATGAGTTGAATACCATGAAAGTCTATTTACTATTATTAATGTTAGTTTATTTATTTATTTATTTAAATAACTAGTACCTTAAGGCTCCGGGTAGATAATATAAGTGTTATACCTACCCAATGACTAAATGGGTCAGGGTCGGGTCCGGGGTCGGGTCTACCTCAAAGGTACCCAGGCCCCATCAATTTTATAAACGAGTTCGTGCTACATAGCTTATGAACGTTGGATACCTCACAAATGTTCCCAATTTTAAAATAGACCTTGCAACTTTGGACATTTCTTTGACACTTTTCCAGTACTTCTCAAACACTTCTTGGCATAATTTCTACACTTCTCAAATACATCTTCAATACTCAAATACATATTGAGATACGTAAAACTTTCATTTGTGTATTAAAGACTATATTTTAGTAGAAAAAAGAAAGTCAAAGTTGTGCTTCTATAAAACTATAATGAGTCGGGTGCATGTTGCTTGCGAAAATGTTTAAGAGTATATGAGACTTTAACTTCTACCATATATTATGTGATCAGTGCTCATTAGAAATGTGTTCATACACTGTTGCAAGTGTTTGTGTCTATACATGTATCTACTTATGTACATTCTCTATCATCATGATCTTCTAGTTATGTTGTCTTGTCCATTTGTCCTGCTTTGTAAAGAATTTCCACGTTGTCATGCACGTGACCTGTCCATGTTCGTATGTCTTAGGTTGAGACAGTTGATGGACATGGGTCTTTATAACATATAAGGTGGGTCCCTCCATCCCCTCCCTCCCAAATCTACAGGAGAAAACTCCTCATTATTGTTACTTTGGCATGCTTTGACCTTGCAACCTCCCTGTCACAAATCACTTACCAACTCTCCTCAGTTCCCCTGGATTGTAGGGCAATATTATGGACAAGGCTATTTAATATATCAGGAGAGATGTCATTTTGTCAACCGTGAATATTACAAATTCTAAATTTCTTAGTTCCTTTCTCTAGTATCTATATCATTCAGTCTTTTCTCTTTGTACTTTGATTTGTTGGTCCTACAATAAAAACTCAAAGAACTTAAGTTTTACCAACAGTCCATAATTATGTTGCATGGTAAATTTACTAGAAGTAATGAGAGAATACTAAATGTAAGTAAAATACATCTGATGTTCTTACCATAATTCCATTTTTTTCTTTATGAGCTTTCAAAGCAGCCTCTTTTGTTGCAAACCGAACAAAGCAAAAACCCTGACATGAGACAAAAGAAATGATAAATTCCTTCTGTATAAATGCCTCAACAAAGAATGACAGCTGAAAACAGAAAGCATGCATGAAAAGATAACCCAACTGAGAGAAGAGAAGAATATAAACCTTTGAAGCGCCACTCTGATCCTTCATCATTCGCAATTCAACAATCTCTCCACATGAAGAGAAAATCTACATGAGGAACAGCATGAAAAGAAGTAATCATCTCACTTCAGTCTATGAATTAACACAAAAAACATAAGGACATTCTATGGCAAATAATCCACTTGTCAGCGTCAGCTTTATTCAGCAGTCAGCACGTGAAATTGTGACTTTGAAATCTACATGACAGAAAGCAAAAAAAAAAGGGAGGGGGGGGGGGGGGGCATATTTGACCACGACTGAGAAAAAAAACCATGTTACTTCTTTCTCTAACATGCCTGTCTACCAGTTCCGTTTCTAAAACCAGCAACTGCATTAACAATTTGGATGCTCAGTATGTGAAGGGAGGGAAGGTAATAGTGGAATCACTATGCTTTTCTTCGCCTCCCTGGTATCCAACATAAACTAAGGCTCAAGAGATATCTCAAGAAATAGCTGATTATCCTGAGAGAAGTCTCCTCAACAAGGCACTAAGTAATCTATAACTGTGATTGATAATAAGCCTATTACTAAACAAAACAAAAAGTTCATAGTAGCCAAGATTAAAGTGTCAAACTTTGCAGTTCAATACTAGAAAAAAGATCATTTTTTTTTTCAATATGCTTAGATAAAATTATTTATCAATTTTATTCATAAGAAAGGGAGAACCAAACCTCGCGGATTTCATTCACTGTTACAGTGCGAGCCAAACCCCCAACAAAGATTTCCGATCCTTTGACTCGATATTCTGCACAGATAAGCATCAATTTTCAACATGACCAGCAAAATTCCGCCAAAGAAAATACTTAGAAACATGAAGTACGAGAAAAAAAACCCACCTTGACCATTAAAAGCCCCAGTTGATGTATTACTCTCCTGAAAAATCCATCAAGGAGACAGTTTAAGGGTTCCAAAGAGCCAAGTAAACACAAAGGAATGCACATAAACCACAAAATTAATCAAAACATTCTTAATTAACAATGAAAAATCGGGCTTATGTCGATTAACATTGAAATATTCACACGGACTGAATCAAAAGAAACGATAATTTTTCGCGTCGTTTAAAGCAAAAGAAGAAAGATTAATGCTGTATATAGAACAAAAATGAGTAAGATCGCTTGAATCTATAATTAAAACTAGCTAAAGAAACTAGGGTTTTAAGGGGGTAGAACAAACCTTCGCCATTGGTGTAGATTCTGACAGATAGTTCGAACAGAAGACCTAGAGTTTAAAGGGGGCAAAAAATGAAATGAAAAGGAACGGAAAAGGGTGGGAAGTGGGAAAGTGAGGGAAGGCAAAAGCGTGAGAGCGGATATTGCCACCAAAAATAATTAAGGCACCCCCCACAAATAATTATAAGTGTGACTTATATTTTTGAATGCAGGATAAAAAAGCCAAAATATCAAAAAAAAATTTCTTTTTCCTCTCTTTCTTCTTTTCAAATATTGAAGTAATTTGTGGAATGAGTTTTGAGAAGTATAAACTAGCCAAGAAGAAGGCTAAAAGGCTATTTAGAATGCAAGAGTTAAAATATACAAAGAAGAGTATGAGAAGTTGGACACCAAAGAGTTGAAAAGAATATATATAATTGCTCGAATAAGAGAGAGAAATACTAGAGACTCATGTACTGTGAGTGTGTCAAAGATGAGGATCATTAGATTTTAGTTCGAGATGAAGAAATCAAAAAAAAGATAGAGTATTTTGACAAATGTTCAATGGTACTTCTTCTCAAGATTTGAATAATCTTACCATTCAGTGCCAATATATGAACCATAATCATATGTGCAGAATTAGTGAATCTGAAATTAAAGAGGCCTTGAAGAGGATGAAGTCAAGGAAAATTGTTGGCCCAGATAGAATTCCTATTGAGGTATAGAAAGTTCAGGAGAGGTGGGTGTGAGATAGCTGACAAACCTCTTTAATAAGATATGGCTAACTAAAAATGTCAAATGAGTGGAGGAAGAGTATCCTATTACCTCTCTATAAGAATAAGGGTAATTTTCAGAGTTGTTCAAGCTATCGTAGAATAAAACTCATATGTCACACCATAAAGCTTTGAGAAAGATATATTGAAAAACACATGTTAAGGCATAATGTTAAAATATCAAAGATCAGTTTGGATTCATACAGAGGCGATCGTCAACAGAGGCTATTCATTTGCTTCGTCAACTTATAGAGCGATTTCGAGAGAGAGAAAAAAATTACATATGGTCTTTATTGATTTAGAAAAATCTTATGATAAGGTGCCAAGAGAGGTATTATGGTGGACATTGATGAAAAAGAGAGTCTCCATCAAACATATTGACATAATTAGGGACATGTACGATGGGGTATGGCAGATGTCAGAACTTGTGGAGGCATAACAAGTGATTTTTTCTATCATAATTGGATTGCATCAAGAATCTGCATTGAGTCCATTCTTATTTGCCATAGTAATGGATGAGCTTACTAGAGCTATTCAGGATGAGATACCATCGTGTATGGTATTTGCTGATGATATTGTCCTAGTCGATGAAACGAGAGCTAGGGTAAATGCAAAATTAGAATTATGGAGGCAAACTTTAGAATCTCGAGGTTTTAAATTAAGTAGGATCAAAACAGAGTACATGGAGTGTAAATTCAGTAAATATGGAATCTAAGATTATAGTGTTGTGAAACTAGATGGTCAAAAAATACTGATGAGCACCAATTTAAGTATTTGGATTCTATTATCCAAAATATGGAGAGATCGATAGTGATGTCAACTATATGATGCAAGCCGGGTGGTTGAAATAGAGGAGTGCAATAGGATTTTATGTAATCGTAATATTCTGCTATGGCTGAAAGAAAAATTTTATCGGACTGCTATTAGGCCAGCTTTGCCATTGCACAGAATGTTGGGTTATAAAGAGATATCATTCCCAGAAGATGAGTATAGCAGAGATGTGCATGCTTCATTGGATGTGCGGTAATACGAGAGATAAGTTGAGAAATGAGGATATTCGTAATAAGATAGGCGTAGTCTCTATACAAGAGAAGATGAGAAATAATCGCATATGATGATTTGGTCATGTGCGACGTAGACTCACAGATGTGCCATTCCGACGAGTAGAGCGTATCAATCAGGGCAAGTTAAAAAAGGCAGGAGAGCCGCAGAAAATATGAATGGAGGTAATATGACAAGATATAGAGGTTAAAGGTCTTAATGAAGGCATATTGCTCGATAGGAATGAGTGGAGAAAGTTGGTCCATGTGCCCGATCCGGTGTAATTCTCTTTGGTTCATGTAGCCTACTCCAAATGAAAAAACACCTAGAGGGGGGGTGAATAGTGTTAGTGCTAATCTAAAACTAAATGCAAAACTAAGTGCGCTAAATGCGGAAGCTAATACAATTTTTGCAACACACCTTAGTACAATCAACAAGTGTAGCCGAATTCCCCGTGAAGGCTCTGGACTAACTCCTCTTGATTCCCCTTAAATGGGTTGAGGTGCTATATGAAGCTCTTGTTGATTAGGTACAAGTGAGGCACACACAAACAACAAGCATATACAAGATATAGCAATGTGAATTATGCAAGGCACAACACAAGCAAATAGATATGATATGACAATATGAATTATGCTCAACACAAGCAAATATGATATGAATGAAGTTTGATGCTTTGCACAAATGTAAAGAGAGAGTTTAGAGACAAGTGGATCAAACGCAAACACAATGATATGTTTCGAGGTTCGAGCACCCTTGCTCTACATCCCCGCCTACACCACCGTGTAGGATTTCCAATCCACTATACCGTCCACCGAGGACTCCCACTGAGGGAACCTTCACCGAGAAGATTTTTACAACAATGGAGTACCGAACTCCTCTCTCAAACAACCGCCTCACAACTGAGCGGTAGGCCCGTAGCCAATACAACAACCAATCCACCCATACTTGAGGATACAAACCAACAACCACTCCACCTCACCAAGAGGAGTAAACACCAATCTCCACCTCACAATAGAGGGAGCAAACCAACAACCCAAATCACAACCTCAACCTCTACCAAAGAGGGAGCAACCAAGAAATCAAGGGTTTACAATAGTGGTCTCTTTCAACCACAAACCTCTTTCCTTTTTCTTTTTCCACAAAACAAATGATCCTAATAGATTAGGATAGAATATGTAACGCCCCGATTCCACGGATACGGGGACGTCACTGCGACGTATATATGTAGTCAGAAGAAGCCCCCACGTATATACGCTAAGCATAAAAGTACAATAAGGAATCAGAGTACAACACAAAGCGTGGTGTATTCATATGCCAACTTACAAGATACAAGTACAAAGTTATACATACTATGATAAAGTAATACACTTTACAAGTGTTATTTATCATATCCAAGTCCAAAAGACAATATACAAACATGTACACAAGATGTTCACGTAATGGATGAAGATTCGTGAGCCAAAAAGAAGAGTCTGGCACGAGGGAACTAGAGTTGGTCAGCCTGCTTACTGAAATAAGCCTGGTCCTCTGTGGATGGCTCCACTTCGTTCCAAGCCTCAGAATCTGAATATGCAAATCCAAGGAATCAAGACATATAATAGTAAACAACTGTAGCCAAGTGGCTAAGGGACAGGAATAAAGAAGATGGAACAGTAATAATTAGCATCGACTAACAAGTGATGAAAACATAACAAGGTAAAGCCATAATGCAATGAATGTACAAATTAAGTCTATAATTTTATTACTTGTCTTACTGTGATATCTAGCTATGTGACCCAGCGTCCCAGAACACATAGATCCATATCCTAGTAAAGCAAGTTTGTTATTAAAACAGCGGTTGTATCGACGAATTATGTTTACAGTGGGTCCCGTACATGCCCGGGACCACGGTCTAGGGTGTTCCGTTGCTTGATGACGGAACCAGCCGCAAGGCCTAACAGGAGGGTCTTATGTATGCCCTTAGTCATGACAGTATTCAGGAATAGGGAGCAAGCTCTCCCCTCGGTCCCCTGGAGGCCCTCAGGTCAGACCGGAATATAATTGTACAATCCTAATACCACTGTAAACACGAACACATACCGATATCCGCATATTTCCCCCGTCCCATGTGTAAGTTGGTCCATTTTATATAATAGTCGAGTGTATCATGCTTGGTGTTTAAGTGATAGCATGAAGAGATGGAGATATTTCATATTTAACAAGTCCTAAAATGAGAATATATGATAACGAGTCAAGAAGTAACAAGTCATGAGGTCCATCAAGTAACATGTCATGTAGTACAAATCATAGAGCATGAACAAGAATAGTATATCATATGTGAAGCAAGGGTAAAATCCAATTCATAAAAGAAACAACAATTTTTGCCCAAAAACAGGTTAACGGTCGACTGCCGGTCGACTGCCGTCGACCGGACAAAATGCGTGAGCTCCAGGTTTGGTCGGTCGACTTCCGGTCGACTGGAGATATAACTACGGTCGCCTGTCAGTCGACTGCGGGTCGACCGATACAGGGCCGTGAGCTCCAGGTTTTCTACCGGTCGACTGGTTGGTGAACCGGTCGACCGCCTACTCAAAACTGTGCACGTTTGTGCACATCGGTCGACTGCCCCCCTTGGGCCGGTCGACCGAAGTTCTGAAAAATGCTGCTGTTAGGTCAAAAATCAGATTTTTGGTGGTGGTTATTTTTGATAGCTAAAAATATGATTTTGATGACTTAAGGGGACATGATTTGTCAACACAAGTATACAAGGAAGATTGCAAGTCTTGGTGAGTAATTATACTCACTTCGATCGGTTGTGTGAAACTTTTACGAGTTCCGAAAGAGTGTGGTCGACGATATCACCAACTAGGTCTTTGGCGATACTTCCGACGAAGAGAGATGCGATCCAAATCCAAGGGTTGTGGTAGCTAGAAGAAGATGAAGGCCTTGAGGTGTTCTTTGGAATTAGGGTTTGAGATGGAGGAGAAAGGTTGAAGCTATTTTCTTTGGTGAAGTGAAGAAAGAGAAAGAATTGTAAAGGAAAGGATTTTATAGGGTTTGATTTTTTGTAAAGGGAATGCAAATAAAGAAATTGAGAGGGGTTTTGTGCAAAATAGGGGAGATGAGGTGTCTCCCTTGGCCAATGGTGGCGGCCATGAAAAGAGAGAGAGAGATGTATTAAATGGGGGGGTTGGTGAGAATGTGTGGAGATGGAATTTTGGAAAAAAATGGAAATTTGGAAAAATGGAATTCTTGTGGTTGTGAAGGAAGGAAAGGAAAATAGGAAAAGGAAAAAGAAAAGAATTGATAAATGAAGATATTTTCTTGTCTTGGAAAATGAAAATATCGGAAACACGGATTCCTAGGTTCAAGTCAAGAATGCGGGAAAACATTTCGGAAAATACCGAAATCGTCCGAAATTCAAGTATCTCGGAACGACTCGCAATTTTCACCAAAAATCAATAATATTATATGAAGACTCATAGTGAAATCCGTTTGAAGAAATACTGTATAGTTTTAAAGCTAAAAATCCCGGAATCAGTTACCTACCGACTCCGAAAGAATTTTCATAAATTCATAAAATTCTCAGAAAAAGTATATAGATAAATATGATTCTAAGAAATAAAGTCTAAAGGACTTTCTAGAAATTCCTAACTGTTTGTGAAATAAAAATACTGGAAGAAGTCTTCTACCGACTCCGGCAGAATTTGCATAAATTCGTAAAATCTTCAGGAAAAGTATTTAAGTAAGAAATATTATTCTAGGCAGAAATGTCTAAAGAATCTTCTAGAATTTCTAAACAGTTGTAAGATAAAAATTCGGGAATCGATCAGCGGCACTGGTCGACACCGGTTTGAAGAAATTCATTTAAATTCTAGAAAATTCCAGAAATTCTCATAAAATCTAATATTTTAGAAAATGATATTTGAAATTAAAATCGGTCAAATACGGGAAGTAAATCGAAAATACGATCGAAAAGCTGAATACGCAACTAAGTACGTATTCCGGAAACGGGGTATTACAATCCACCCTCCTTACAAAAATTTCGTCCTCGAAATTTCGTAAAGTGAAAGGTAACAGGAAAGGTAACAGATATAGAGAAGGATAAGATGGAAAATAACAGTTGAGAAGAATAGAAGGAAAGAGTCTTACCAATCAAGATGCGAAGAGTTGAGGATAACGCTCTCGGATAACATCCTCTCGTTCCCAAGTGGCCTCTCCTGGCGCGTGCCGGTTCCAAGACACAACACTAAAGGTATAGCCTTGTTCTTCAGTGTCTTCACACTCTTATCCAAAATGGTCATCGGCTGCTCCTGATATGATAAGTCCGGCTGTAGTTCCAGCTCGGAGTGATCCAGAACATGACTATCATCCCTTACATATTTCCTCAACTGAGATACGTGGAAAACATTGTGCACACCGTCCAAAGATGGAGGTAAGGCCAATCTGTAAGACACATCTCCCACTCGCTCTAAAATCTCGAATGGGCCGATATATCTCGGGCTCAACTTTCCACGAATACCAAACCGGATTACTCCCTTGGTAGGTGATATCCTCAAGAATACATGATCTCCAATCTGGAATTCCAATGGCCTCCTCCGTGTGTCTGCCCAACTCTTCTGTCTGCTCTGAGCTGCCCTGAGATGATCTCTGATAATCCTGACTTTCTCTTTGTCTGCATTAGGATCTCAGGTCCCAAAAGACTCCTCTCACTGACTTCATCCCAACAAATCGGTGACCTACATTTCCTCCCATACAATGCCTCAAAGGGTGCCATCTTAATACTGGCTTGATAGCTGTTGTTGTAAGAAAACTCAGCTAGATGAAGATGGTCTTCCCATGATCCCTTGAACTCTATCATGCAGGCTCTAAGCATATCTTCAAGGATCTGGATAGTCCTCTCAGATTGTCCGTCTGTCTGAGGATGATAAGATGTACTGAACTTCAGACGAGTTCCCAGACTCTCTTGGAGACTCTCCCAGAAATGAGATTTGAATCTGGTGTCTCTATCTGAAACAATACTGACTGGAACTCCATGTAGACGAACTATCTCTTTCATATACTTGTCTGCCAGAACCTCTGTTGTCTGACCTACCCGGAATGGTATGAAGTGAGCTGACTTGGTGAGACGATCAATGATAACCCATACAGCATTATTACTTACCTTTGGGGCTGCGAGGTAATGCTGTGACAAAATCCATAGTGACTTGTTCCCACTTCCATTCGGGTATCGGTAAAGGATGTAGAAGTCCAGCTGACCTCTGGTGCTCTATCTTTATCTGCTGGCACACCAAGCACTTGGCAACAAACTGGGCTATCTCCCTCTTCATGGCATTCCACCAAAATGTTTTCTTCAAGTCCTGATACATCTTGGTTCCCCCGGGTGTATGGAATAAGCTGAACTGTGTGCTTCCTCCAAAATCTTCTGTCTGACTTCTCCTTGGGGAACACAAAGCCTGCTTCCAAATACAAAGCACCATCTGGATGGATACAGATATCAGTCCTCAATCCAGCCTCCACCTGAGCTCGAAATATCTGTAATCTGGGGTCCTCCTTCTGAGCTTCCTTGATCTCATCAATCAATGATGACTGGATCTGTAAAGCCATGAGCTGCCCTGCCTTCTCAGTTCCTTGCACCAACATCAAATCCAATCTGATGAAATCTCGAATCAACTCCTTCTGCTGAGTGATTTGGACTAGCACCCTGTTCTCTGGCATCCTGCTCAGTGCATCTGGAACTGTATTGACCTTGCCTGGATGATATTGCAAGTCAATATCATAGTCTGCCATAAGCTCCAACCACCGTCTCTGCCTCATGTTCAACTCTTTCTGTGAAAAGATATACTTGAGGCTCTTGTGATCTGTGTATATCAGCACTTTATCTCCCAAAAGGTAGTGCCTCCAAATCTTCAAGGCAAAAATCACAGCTGCCAACTCCAAGTCATGAGTTGGGTAATTCCTCTCATGAGGCTTCAGTTGCCTAGATGCATATGCGATAACATGATCATGTTGCATAAGTACACATCCCAGGCCTTTTCCCGATGCATCACTGAATATGACCATCCCTCCTCTCCCTGAGGAGTCCTCAAGATTGGAGCTGAAATGAGTCTATGCTTCAATTGCTCAAATGCTGCGGTACACTCCTCTGTCCATATGTACCTTACTCCTTTCCGGGTGAGCTGGGTCAACGGAGCTGCAATCCTAGAGAAATCCTGGACAAAGCGTCTGTAATATCCGGCTAGTCCAAGAAAACTCTTAATCTCAGTCACCGTCCTCGGAACTGGCCAATCTTTTACTGCCTGGACTTTGCTGGGATCAACTGAAATTCCTTCTGCTGAAACCATATGTCCAAGGAAAGCTATGCTGTCCAACCAGAAATCACACTTGCTCCTCTTGGCATGAAGCTGCTCCTGCTGTAGAGTCTGCAACACAATCCTCAAGTGTTCTGCATGCTCCCTGTTGTCTTTGAATAGATCAGGATGTCATCTATGAAAACAACAACAAACTGATCCAGATAGGGCGAGAACACTCGGTTCATCAAGTCCATGAAAACTGCAGGGGCATTAGTGACTCCGAAAGGCATCACTAGAAACTCATAGTGGCCATAACGGGTCCTGAATGCAGTCTTCAGAATATCCTCCTTCTTCACCCTTAGCTGATGGTAACCCGACTGTAAATCCAATTTAGAGAATACACGGGCTCCATGAAGCTGATCAAACAGATCATCAATCCTGGGTAAGGGATACTTGTTCTTGATGGTAACTTTGTTCAACTCCCTATAGTCAATACAAAGTCTCTTACCACCATCCTTCTTGTTTGCCAATAGCACTGGAGCTCCCCATGGTGATGTACTTGGCCGAATCAATCCCTTATCTGAATACTCCTGCAGCTGCTTCTTTAGAATTTCTAACTCCGTCGGTGCCATCCTGTACGGAGCCTTGGATATAGGAGCTGCTCCTGGAACTGTGTCAATGGAGAACTCAATCATCCTCTCTGGTGGCAGTCCTGAAATCTCAGCAAACACTTCTGGGAATTCATCCCACACCGGTACCTTCTGCTTCTGAACCTCCGAAGTAGTCATCTGAGTCTTTCCCTTGGTAGACTTCACTTCTCCACTAAATTGGAACTCCGGTTGATGAGGGATTCTGAAATTAATCTTCTTCTCCCTACAATCAATAACTGCATAGTACTGACTGAGCCAGGTCATGCCTAAGATTACGTCGTACCCTTTGGTGTCTAGTACGAGCATATCTATGGCCAAAGTCTTATCACAAAGTTCCACTGGACAATCAGTACAAGCCTGAGAAGATATAACTACCCCATTCCCTGTACTTATCTCCCATTTGTGGTCTAATGATCTAACAGGTATAGAATGTAAAGCCACAAATTTATCTGAGATATAACAGTGGGATGCACCTGAATCGAAGAGAGCGAGAACAGGTAGTGAATGTACTCTGATGTTACTGTAATCACCTCCTCAGAAGCCTCAGCCTCTGCTTCTGTCAGGTTGTAAGCCTGACCTCTACCACGCCCTGCTGCAGTCCTGGCTCCTCTCTGCACTAGACGAACAATCTGCTGTGGAGGAAGGGGGAGAGCTCTCCTCATCACTGGTCCCTGGTTCCTCTGCCCAAGTGGCCCTGGCAGCACTCTCTGTCCACTGGGTCCTGGAAGTGCTGGCATAGTCTGATTGGCAATCCCCATCCTCCTGTGTGGACAAGCCTCGACAGAATGATCTCGGGAACCACACACCAAGCACAACCCATTTGCTCTACGGCAGTTCTGCTGAGTGTGACCTGGTTTCTGACAATAATTGCAGATAGACCTGATTGAGCCATCTGATAAGGAGCTGGTCTGAATGGTGGTCTTGCCAGAACCTTTGCTGCTCTGTATGGTCCTCCTCTTCCCATTGGGACAAACGGCCTCTTCATGGCCTGATTCCTCATCTGGTCTCCTTGCTTCTTCTCAAACCCACGCTCCACCTCTCGAGCGATGGTGAGAACTTCTGCATAGGTCTTCAGATGATGGGGCATTAGGAACATCTGAATGTCCATCTGTAGGCCCTGCTGAAACCGCTTGCTCGCTTCTCCTCATCCGTCACCATGTACGGAGCAAAGCGGCTGAGTCTAAGGAATTCCGCGGCATACTCATCCACGGACTTGTTCCACTGCTGGAGTCTGATGAACTGCTCCTCCATATCTTTCTGCGCCGTAGCAGGGAAGAATCGGCTGTAGAAACTCTTGGAGAACGTGTCCCAAGTGACAGGCTTCTCCAAGCGGGCCTCCTCGGCTAACCACCAAGTTCGAGCTATGTCTTTCAGCTGAATCTTAGCAACCTCTACTTGGTTCTCCTTCGGGACACGGGCTGCATTCAGCAAATCAGTGGTGTCCGTCGCCATTGCTCAGCATCCAATGGCTTCTCTCCTCCTGTGAAAATTGCTGGTTGCAGCCGTCGGAAATCTGAAATGTTTCCCGGTCTCTGCTCCTTCGGGGCTGCTAACTCCTGCCTGAGGAGTTCAGTCTGCTGCTGCTGGTTCTCCATCATGGCCTGAATAACTCTCAGGACATCGGCATTCTCTCCTCCTACAGGTCCATTCGGTACTTGCCCGATATTGTTACGACCCGATCGTCTCTCCATACCGAATTGGAATAGGATAACTGGAATTGGAAACAAATGGATGGAAGGAGTTTAGAACACAAGGAAATGAATCAAGGACGGAATCAAGAAGGACTTGATAACTCTGTACATTGTAGTTGGCATTCGCAAATTACTAGAATTTGCCACTTGATTGTACTTTTAGGTGTGAGAGCCTAAGCTCTGATACCAACCTGTAACGCCCCGATTCCACGGATACGGGGACGTCACTGCGACGTATATATGTAGGTCAGAAGAAGCCCCCACGTATATACGCTAAGCATAAAAGTACAATAAGGAATCAGAGTACAACACAAAGCGTGGTGTATTCATATGCCAACTTACAAGATACAAGTACAAAGTTATACATACTATGATAAAGTAATACACTTTACAAGTGTTATTTATCATATCCAAGTCCAAAAAGACAATATACAAACATGTACACAAGATGTTCACGTAATGGATGAAGATTCGTGAGCCAAAAGGAAGAGTCTGGCACGAGGGAACTAGAGTTGGTCAGCCTGCTTACTGAAATAAGCCTGGTCCTCTGTGGATGGCTCCACTTCGTTCCAAGCCTCAGAATCTGAATATGCAAATCCAAGGAATCAAGACATATAATAGTAAACAACTGTAGCCAGTGGCTAAGGGACAGGAATAAAGAAGATGGAACAGTAATAATTAGCATCGACTAACAAGTGATGAAAACATAATAAGGTAAAGCCATAATGCAATGAATGTACAAATTAAGTCTATAATTATTATTACTTGTCTTACTGTGATATCTAACTATGTGACCCAGCGTCCCAGAACACATAGATCCATATCCTAGTAAAGCAAGTTTGTTATTGGAAACAGCGGTTGTATCGACGAACTATGTTTACAGTGGGTCCCGTACATGCCCGGGACCACGGTCCAGGGTGTTCCGTTGCTTGATGACGGAACCAGCCGCAAGGCCTAACAGGAGGGTCTTATGTATGCCCTTAGTCATGACAGTATTCAGGAATAGGGAGCAAGCTCTCCCTCGGTCCCCTGGAGGCCCTCAGGTCAGACCGGAATATAATTGTACAATCCTAATACCACTGTAAACACGAACACATACCGATATCCGCATATTTCCCCCGTCCCATGTGTAAGTTGGTCCATTTTATAAAATAGTCGAGTGTATCATGCTTGGTGTTTAAGTGATAGCATGAAGAGATGGAGATATTTCATATTTAACAAGTCCTAAAATGAGAATATATGATAACGAGTCAAGAAGTAACAAGTCATGAGGTCCATCAAGTAACATGTCATGTAGTACAAATCATAGAGCATGAACAAGAATAGTATATCATATGTGAAGCAAGGGTAAAATCCAATTCATAAAAGAAACAACAATTTTTTTGCCCAAAACAGGTTAACGGTCGACTGCCGGTCGACCGGACAAAATGCGTGAGCTCCAGGTTTGGTCGGTCGACTTCCGGTCGACTGCCGGTCGACTGAGATATAACTACCGGTCGCCTGTCAGTCGACTGCGGGTCGACCGATACAGGGCCGTGAGCTCCAGGTTTTCTACCGGTCGACTGGTTGGTGAACCGTCGACCGCCTACTCAAAACTGTGCACGTTTGTGCACATCGGTCGACTGCCCCCCTTGGGCCGGTCGACCGAAGTTCTGAAAAATGCTGCTGTTAGGTCAAAAATCAGATTTTTGTGGTGGTTATTTTTGATAGCTAAAAATATGATTTTGATGACTTAAGGGGACATGATTTGTCAACACAAGTATACAAGGAAGATTGCAAGTCTTGGTGAGTAATTATACTCACTTCGATCGGTTGTGTGAAACTTTTACGAGTTCCGAAAGAGTGTGGTCGACGATATCACCAACTAGGTCTTTGGCGATACTTCCGACGAAGAGAGATGCGATCCAAATCCAAGGGTTGTGGTAGCTTGAGAAGAAGATGAAGGCCTTGAGGTGTTCTTTGGAATTAGGGTTTGAGATGGAGGAGAAAGGTTGAAGGCTATTTTCTTGGTGAAGTGAAGAAAAGAGAAAGAATTGTAAAGGAAAGGATTTTATAGGGTTTGATTTTTTGTAAAGGGAATGCAAATAAAGAAATTGAGAGGGGTTTTGTGCAAAATAGGGGAGATGAGGTGTCTCCCTTGGCCAATGGTGGCCGGCCATGAGAAAGAGAGAGAGAGATGTATTAAATGAGGGGGGTTGGTGAGAATGTGTGGAGATGGAATTTTGGAAAAAAATGGAAATTGGAAAAATGGAATTCTTGTGGTTGTGAAGGAAGGAAAGGAAATAGGAAAAGGGAAAAAGAAAGAATTGATAAATGAAGATATTTTCTTGGTCTTGGAAAATGAAAATATCGGAAACACGGATTCCTAGGTTCAAGTCAAGAATGCGGGAAAAATTTCGGAAAATACCGAAATCGTCCGAATTCAAGTATCTCGGAACGACTCGCAATTTTCACCAAAAATCAATAATATTATATGAAGACTCATAGTGAAATCCGTTTGAAGAAATACTGTATAGTTTTAAAGTTAAAAATCCCGGAATCAGTTACCTACCGACTCCGAAAGAATTTTCATAAATTCATAAAATTCTCAGAAAAAGTATATAGATAAGAAATACGATTCTAAGAAATAAAGTCTAAAGGACTTTCTAGAAATTCCTAACTGTTTGTGAAATAAAAATACTGGAAGAAGTCTTCTACCGACTCCGGCAGAATTTGCATAAATTCGTAAAATCTTCAGAAAAAGTATTTAAGTAAGAAATATTATTCTAGGCAGAAATGTCTAAAGAATCTTCTAGAATTTCTAAACAGTTTGTAAGATAAAAATTCGGGAATCGATCAGCGGCACTGGTCGACACCGGTTTGAAGAAATTCATTTAAATTCTAGAAAATTCCAGAAATTCTCATAAAATCTAATATTTTAGAAAATGATATTTGAAATTAAAATCAGTCAAATACGGGAAGTAAATCGAAAAATACGATCGAAAAGCTGAATACGCAA
>JAVJIF010006657.1:0-101914 GCA_038442645.1 Agave tequilana | reverse complement strand
TGAAAGTCCTAACTTAAATCTTATTTTCCCCAATTTAGAAATAATTGTTATTGGGAAAATATTGATAATATGGATTCATTTAAACTAAGAGATTACATCATTAAATAGATGATTGTGACAGTTATGATAAAAGTGATTGGTGTTATGGACTCGAAATCCAAATAGAGTATCTGAATAATGAATCACGGGTGTGTTATGTATGTGAATATAACACGGGTATGATACCAAATTGTGACCTTGCTGTTTATAATTCGTATAGACATGATCGGTAAGTTCTTGAAAATGTATTAATATGAGTGAACATAGATAAATACCGCATGAGTTATACGTTTATGAGTTTCTGAATATGATGTATATGTTGCGAGTATTTATTAGAATTTAGAACCGAATAACTAAACACTGGGCTTTGATAGAAATTGTTAAGTATAAATCTTCAGTTAATACCATCTATCCGTCTGTGATGAGTATTGAAGTTACTTAACCTGAAAATTGTTAATGGGTAAAGTCTACCCCTGATTCCTTTAAACACTGTATTGCATGTGTATTAACTAGTAGATAAGAATGATGGTTTGTAAGTGAAGATTGATATTATATGCAAGTGATATCCAAGTCATTATGAAATTTATAGTTATGCATAATAATAATCGGACGGTGGTTGGTTAACACGGTGTACCCGGTGAGTGGATTAAACAGTGACAATGGGAAATCGATTATAGATCATGAATGTTTATTTATTAATAAGTGATAATTAGAAATCAGTTAAGATAAAAGATCACTTGAGACCATCAACTATGATTGGATAATTATAGAATTGCTTATGTTGATACTGGTATAAGCAAAATTCAAAGTTGATATTTGAATTGAACTAAGCAAATGAAATTGGAAATTATCTTCGAGTAACTCGATGTAACCGTGATATAGAAAACTATGTCAGTTGAGATATATGTAATTGATGCAGTATGATAGAAATAGTGTATTGATTTAACTATTGAAGGTTTTGTTAATATTTATAACTCGAATGGGATCGGGACACTTCAGTTAATTAGCAATTGTGAACGTGAACCGATAATGATGGAACTGATCAAAGTAGTTAATAATGACTGAATTAGAGCAAATGAATTCCTAACACTACCAAACATGCTTGATAAATAGCTTGAACACCAAAAGCTTATTGTTAAGCCAAGTACATGAGATACTCAAACATTATGTAGTATATTAAGTATTGATCTTGCGAATACTGTTTTCGTATTTGTCGTGTTTCATGATATATATATATATATATATATATATATATATATATAATATATATATATATATATATATATATAATATATATATATATATATATATATATATGCTCATAACGTGATTTTGTGTATCAATTAGCACACTTGAGGCAGTAAGGGTCAGCTGGTGACCTACATGATTATAGATCGATTAAGTTGTTAATCGGTAGCAATTGAAAGCAATTTGATAGATAAATAACTCAGATTTATCGAACCCAATAAGAGGTGAAAGAATAAAACCTTTGAACCAGAACACATAAGTGGATATTGTACTTTTAGCAATTAATGATTATTAATGAAAAACTACTGAATAAGATCAGGTCTGATGATTATCAGATAATGGGCGACCGATGATGTTGTATAAGTATCAAGCGAGTAATTAAACTGGTGAAAACCTGTTAGAGTCAGTATTGAGTAAATCTGACAACTTAATATTAAGTATATCGATTATGATGGATAATTCGATATCAACAAAACAAATACCGATAGTATTGAACTAGTATTTTGGTATGCCTACTCGATACACCGGAGACTTTCGGGTATCCTTGAAATTGATTTAGCAGAACATTGGAATCCTCTATTAGGCTTGAAAGTCATATCTTTATAGTGACACCGATTATATCTAACCGGTGAGAGTTAGATAATTACCTTAATAATTGAAGTTAGTAATACAGGCGAAGGATTGAGCGTTGTGTTAATGAGATTAGTGATCCAGTATGGGTAAGTGATAGTGCATGTGTATGCATGTACACATGTGTGTGGTTTGATTCATATGCGAAAACAGATGATGATTTGGCTAGTAAATGACTGTGTGGTTTGAAACTTGAAGATAGAAGTAAGCAATAACAAAACATGTTGTATAAAAGTCAGTAGCGTTAACACCAGTATTGGTGGAACCTGAGATAAATTTGGGCTGTACCAAATAAAAGTACTAAAACCAGTCCTTAATTGAAATAAAGGATAATTATAATATTGAAAGTGTAATAATTCATTTATAGCAGAATTGTCGTGTAACTATCACTTGCATCAGAAGTAATGAGAAGATTCTGAATTAAATCAAGTTGTAACCAATAAGCAGTTTGCCTGAGGATAAGAGAGGCAAATGATGACTAATCCCGACTGTTAATTAAATGATAAATGGTGAATAAGTATTATGATTAGGAAAAGCGAATACTGGTACTACGAGTCAGAACTTGACCGGTAAGATATTGGGGATCATTAAGTTGAATGCTTACATGGGTACATGATCGACACGTTATTGTGTATGCATAGTAGTCTAACACATGCTCTTAAAAGAAATAGTTTTATGAATGAGCATCATTCTTGACTTCATGCACATGTTTGGCTACACATATATTGGAATGATATAACATGTTGGTTATCTTGAAAAGGCTTGCATGTTGTTAGTTTAATAAGTGGTTACTTGTACAGGTTAATATCTTTCTTAATATTGGCATCATGTAAAGTAGGAATCATGTGAATCTTTTATGTTATTATTGTCTCATGGATCCTTGCATGTAGTTATTACATGAAGGATATGATATTTACATATTATTATACGTGGTAAACGTATCGGAGGAAGGGACCGGGTTGAACTGGAGGTGACGAAGGGAGAATAATACGTGATAAACGTATTGGAGGAAGGGCCGGTTGAACCGGAGGTGACGAAGGGGGAGAATAATACGTGGTAAACGTATCGGAGGAAGGGACCGAGTTGAACCGGAGGTGATCGAAGGAGAGATTATATTTCATGTTGATCATGTATGCATGTTGGATTATATTTTATGTTGATCAGGTATGTCAATATGTTAAGTTAGAAATTGGATGTTAATAGGTATGACACCTAATATATCATATGATTGTTTATGATATCCGGTATATGGATATGATTGTTATGATATCCGAATTATGGATGTTAATAGGTATGGCACCTAGTACATGCATATGATTATTTATGATATCTGGCATATGGATATGATTATTATGACATCCAGTATATGGATGTGAGTGTCCCGTATTTCTTCATGTATGAACACAATTATAATTGGATACTATCATGAGTAGTGTGTGATGTCATATGTATATTGGGGTAGGTGCAATATTGAACTGTAACTAATCTAGTGAGTAAGATTAGACTCTCTAAGAGTTGTGTTTTGACCATGACTATATATTTGAAATACGAACTTGTTACAACTAGAAACGGAAAGGTGATTATGAGAGACTAACGAGTAGGTCAAGTATTGCAAAATCATTGTGATTATATGAGTATCAGATAATAGAAAGAGTCTATGATTCATAAGCTGCAGTATCAACTACAAGTGGAAAGTATTGAAACTGGTTTTTGATATCGCTCAACTGCATAATACTTGAAGTACAATGGTAGTATCATACAAACTTTATTTTGAATGACTTCACTCACTGAGCTGTTGAGCTCACCCCACCACAGATTGATATTTTCAGGTCACGGCAAGGCGAAGGTCCGACTTAGAGCTGCAAGGATGTTCTCTTGAGATAACGTATGTACTTATTGTAGAATGTGAATCCTTTTGTAAACTCTGATGTTATTAGTCGTTGTGAGTAGAATATTATATCAGGGAAGCACTCTTCTGTATATGTTTCTTTGATGGACCTTGGGATGAACTATATGATGAAAATGAGATTTATAAGTAGGCTGATGTTAGCCGAAATTCAAATTATTGTATTGAGATGGAGTCTATATTTCAAAGGAGATGCTGCCAAAATTTCTTTAGTATATCTTAATTAACGAGTAATAAGGTTGTTAATCATGAAATTGAGGTAATTAAACCTGGGGCCGTTACAGTTGGTATCAGAGCCTAGGCTTAGAAACTTGGAGTAGAACTCAGGTGTAGGTCTAAGACAGTATTAGCCTAGAGATTGATTTAAGTCGTTGGTTCAGGAATAACATTGATTATTATAATGAATGTATGTGACTGTGCAGTTTGTATGAATGAATATATGCCATGATGTAAGAAGTTCATAGGTGTAATGGGTTCTTATGCGTATGATTAATCTCAAAATGCATGATATTTAACTTTTTCTTATATTCGAATGAAAGTATACCCGCATATACTTTGATTCGGATGAGTTCTATTAGGGGTGCGGGCCCTTAGTATGAACTACCGGTGGTATGGGACACTGAGATAAGGAAATGACAAAAATATCAAGCAAGATAAGATTTAATCAGACGGAAGAACCATATTGAGTATATGTGATGGACGTATCATCGAGATGGTACGTGTATGTGCTGATACGATGTGTGATGATATATAACACGATTATCACCAAGTGTGATGTGTGTATGTAATACCATATGATGTGTAAATCACCAAGTATGATGGTGAATGTAATGATATAAAATACGTGTAAGATATATTCTGTATGAAAGTAATAATATTGGGCATATATTGCATGTTGTGAACATATAAGGAGATGCATGGTCAGAAGAAAACAAAATTTCACTATTAGAAGAAATATTTCATGATATAAAGAAGAAATTGAAAGTATCACTCTTACTTATTATCAGATATGCCAAGTTTCGAGGACGAAACTTTTTCTAAGGGGGGTAGGGCTGTAACACCCGGATTATTAAACTCTGGGTTAATAATATTTATCGTAAATTTTTATGATTTTTAAATTAATTGTTTTCATATTAAATAATTTTCGGTGATTCATTGTGGAAATCCGGAATGGATTAAAGTTTTTATAAATCATACCAGCTTAATTGATATGAAAATATATGGAAATGGACGGGTGTATATACTGTATGATATACTCGTATAAATACCGGGTATTGGTATTCATACCTATTTTTTTGATTGTATTAAATATTGGGGAGATGAAGAAAGAGAGAAAGAAAAATGAAAATAAAAGAAAACGAATAAAAAATAAAATTAAATAAGAATTGATTGATGAGTAGGGAGGAATGGGGTGGGGGAGTAGGTAGGGAGTTGGTGGAGGGAGAGAGATAAAAATCTCTTTCCTTAGCTCATTCTCATCCTATATCTCTCTCTCTCTCACACTCTCTCTCTCTCTCTCTCTCTCTCTCTCTCTCTCTCTGTGGGTGTTGGCCGGAGGCCAGGGGCCGGCGGCGCCGGCGTGGGCCGGCATGGGGGTGGGGGAGCACCAGGTCCCCACCTGCCCTCTCTCGTTCTCTCCCCATCTTATTCTCTCTCTCTCTCGGTGGGACCCCCGGCGGCCAGGGACGTCGGAGCGGCGCCGGCGGTGGCGGAGCGGCTGCGCCGGCCGGGCGGGCGGGCGCGGCAGGGAGCAGCAGCAGCAGCCGCCGCCGCCGCTGCTGTGCAGTGGAAGAAAGAGAAAAAGAAAAGAAAAAGAAAAAGGAAATAATTAATGGGTTTGGGTTTCGGGTTCAACCCAAACCCGACCCGTTTGCACACAAACCCTACCCAATAAGGTAAAATTTCATTTTAGCCCCTGTAAGATTATAAATTAGTTGGGGACCCTGAAAAATTACAAACAGCCCCCTGAATATTTTCAGTTATTACGAATCTAACCTTTTGTATTGGTTTTGGTTTCCGAACTATATCTTGGCCATCCGAAGTCGGATTCGGACGATTCTTGAGCCGTTGTGATTGTGGAAACGAGAGCTACACATCTGGTATATCAGCATACGGTATTGGGTGTTCAAAATTTATCAGTATACCCGGTGAGTGGAAGTCCTAACTTAAATCTTGTTTTTCCCCAATTTAGAAATAATTGTTATTGGGAAAATATTGATAATATGGATTCATTTAAACTAAGAGATTACATCATTAAATAGATGATTGTGCCTGTTATGATAAAAGTGAATTGGTGTTATGGAATCGAAATCCAAATAGGGTATCCGAATAATGAATCACGGGTGTGTTATGTATGTGAACATAACACGGGTATGATACCAAATTGTGACCTTACTGTTTATAATTCGTATAGACATGATCGGTAAGTTCTTGAAAATGTATTAATATGAGTGAACATAGATAAATACCGCATGAGTTATACGTTTGTGAGTTTCTGAACATGATGTATATGTTGCGAGTATTTATTAGAATTTAGAACCGAATAACTAAACACTGGGCTTTGATAGAAATTGTTAAGTATAAATCTTCAGTTAATACCATCTATCCGTCTGTGATGAGTATTGAAGTTACTTAACCTGAAAATTGTTAAGTGGGTAAAGTCTACCCCTGATTCCTTTAATCACTGTATTGCATGTGTATTAACTAGTAAGATAAGAATGATGGTTTGTAAGTGAAGATTGATATTATATGCAAATGATATCCAAGTCATTATGAAATTTATAGTTATGGATAATAATAATCGGACGGTGGTTGGTTAACACCGGTGTACCCGGTGAGTGGATTAAACAGTGACAAAGGGAAATCGATTATAGATCATGAATGTTTATTTATTAATAAGTGATAATTAGAAATCAGTTAAGATAAAAGATCACTTGAGACCCATCAACTATGATTGGATAATTATAGAATTGGTTATGTTGATACTGGTATAAGCAAAATCCAAAGTTGATATTTGAATTGAACTAAGCAAATGAAATTGGAAATTATCTTCGAGTAACTCGATGTAACCGTGATATAGAAAACTATGTCAGTTGAGATATATGTAATTGATGCAGTATGATAGAAATAGTGTATTGATTTAACTATTAAAGGTTTTGTTAATATTGATAACTCGAATGGGATCGGGACACTTCAGTTAATTAGCAATTGTGAACGTGAACCGATAATGATGGAACTGATCAAAGTAGTTGATAATGACTGAATTAGAGCAAATGAATTCCTAACACTACCAAACATGCTTGATAAATAGCTTGAACACCAAAAGCTTATTGTTAAGCCAAGTACATGGGATACTCAAACATTATGTAGTATATTGAGTATTGATCTTGTGAATACTGTTTTCGTATTTGTCGTGTTTCATGATATATATATATATATGCTCATAACGTGATTTTGTGTATCATCTAGCACACTTGAGGCAGTAAGGGTCAGCTGGTGACCTACATGATTATATATCGATTAAGTTGTTAATCGGTAGCAACTGAAAGCAATTTGATAGATAAATAACTCGGATTTATCGAACCCAATAAGAGGTGGAAGAATAAAACCTTTGAACCAGAACACATAAGTGGATATTATACTTTTAGCAATTAATGATTATTAATGAAAAACTATTGAATAAGATCAGGTCTGGTGATTATCAGATAATGGGCGACCGATGATGTTGTATAAGTATCAAGCGAGTAATTAAATTGGTGAAAACCTGTTAGAGTCAGTATTGAGTAAATCTGACAACTTAATATTAAGTATATCGATTATGATGGATAATTCGATATCAACAAAACAAATACCGATAGTATTGAACTAGTATTTTGGTATGCCTACTCGATACACCGGAGACTTTCGGGTATCCTTGAAATTGATTTAGCAGAACATTGGAATCCTCTATTAGGCTTGAAAGTCACATCTTTATAGTGACACCGATTATATCTAACCGGTGAGAGTTAGATAATTACATTAATAATTGAAAGTTAGTAATACAGGCGAAGGAGTGAGCGTCGTGTTAATGAGATTAGTGATCCAGTATGGGTAAGTGATAGTGCATGTGTACGCATGTACACATGTGTGTGGTTTGATTCATATGCGAAAACAGATGATGATTTGGCTAGTAAATGACTGTGTGGTTTGAAACTTGAAGATAGAAGTAAGCAATAACAAAACATATTGTGTAAAAGTCAGTAGCGTTAACACCAGTATTGGTGGAACCTGAGATAAATTTGGGCTGTACCAAATAAAATTACTAAAACCAGTCCTTACTTGAAATAAATGATAATTATAATATTGAAAGTGTAATAATTCATTTATAGCAGAATTGTCGTGTAACTGTCACTTGCATCAGAAGTAATGAGAAGATTCTGAATTAAATCAAGTTGTAACCAATAGGCAGTTTGCCTGAGGATAAGAGAGGCAAATGATGACTAATCCCGACTGTTAATTAAATGATAAATGGTGAATAAGTATTATGATTAGGAAAAGCGAATACTGGTACTACGAGTCAGAACTTGATCGGTAAGATATTGGGGATCATTAAGTTGAATGCTTACATGGGTACATGATCGACACGTTATTGTGTATGCATAGTAGTCTAACACATGCCTCTTAAAAAGAAATAGTTTTATGAATGAGCATCATACTTGACTTCATGCACATGTTTGGCTACACATATATTGGAATGATATAACATGTTGGTTATCTTGAAAAGGCTTGCATGTTGTTAGTTTAATAAGTGGTTACTTGTACAGGTTAATGTCTTTCTTAATATTGGCATCATGTAAAGTAGGAATCATGTGAATCTTTTATGTTATTATTATCTCATGGATCCTTGCATGTGGTTATTACATGAAGGATATGATATTTACATATTATGATACGTGGTAAACGTATCGGAGGAAGGGACCGGGTTGAACCGGAGGTGACGAAGGGAGAATAATACGTGATAAACGTATTGGAGGAAGGGGCCGGTTGAACCGGAGGTGACGAAGGGAGATTAATACGTGGTAAACGTATAGGAGGAAGAGACCGAGTTGAACCGGAGGTGATCGAAGGGAGATTATATTTCATGTTGATCATGTATGCAGGTTGAGATTATATTTTATGTTGATCAGGTATATCAATATATTAAGTTAGAAATTAGATGTTAATAGGTATGACACCTAATATATCATATGATTGTTTATGATATCCGGTATATGGATATGATTGTTATGATTTCCGAATTATAGATGTTAATAGGTATGGCACCTAGTACATGCATATGATTATTTATGATATCTGGCATATGGATATGATTATTATGACATCCAGTATATGGATGTGAGTGTCCCGTATTTCTTCATGTATGAACACAATTATAATTGGATACTATCATGAGTAGTGTGTGATGTCATATATATATTGGGGTAGGTGCAATATTGAACTGTAACTAATCTAGTGAGTAAGATTATACTCTCTAAGAGTTGTGTTGTGACCATAACTATATATTTGAAATACGAACATGTTACAACTGGAAACCGAAAAGGTGATTATGAGAGACTAACGAGTAGGTCAAGTATTGTAAAATCATTGAGATTGTATGAGTATCAGATAATAGAAAGAGTCTATGATTCATAAGCTGCAGTATCAACTACAAGTGGAAAGTATTGAAACTGGTTTTTGATATCGCTCAATTGCATAATACTTGAAGTACAATGGTAGTATCATACAAACTTTATTTTGAATGACTTCACTCACTGAGCTGTTGAGCTCACCCCACCACAGATTGATATTTTCAGGTCACGGCAAGGCGAAGGTCCGACTTAGAGCTGCAAGGATGTTCTCCTGAGATAACGTATGTACTTATTGTAGAATGTGAATCCTTTTGTAAACTCTGATGTTATTAGTCGTTGTGAGTTAGAATATTATATCAGGGAAGCACTCTTCTGTATATGTTTCTTTGATGGACCTTGAGATGAACTATATGATGAAAATGAGATTTATAAATAGGCTGATGTTAGCCGAAATCCAAATTATTGTATTGAGATGGAGTCTATATTTCAAAGGAGATGCTTCTAAAATTTCTTTAGTATATCTTAATTAACGAGTAATAAGGTTGTTGATCATGGAATTTTGAGGTAATTAAACCTGGGGCAGTTACATACCTGCTCCCGCTGGCCCCTTCCTTCATTTAACAGTATACGATGCCATACCCTATCTCACACCTACCAGCTCCTGTTGGCCCCTTCCTTCGCTTAGCAATACAGAATGTCATACCCCATCTTCATACCATCAGCTCCCGCTGGCCCCTTCTTTCGTTTAACAACACACAACATCACATACACATCAACTATCAAGATAACATATACAGTGTCAGTTATATATGATATACTTTTTTCAATCACCAATCATGTGATTAATGTGTCACACATGATCAAGTTCGTGTAACTAACAAATACATGCACGCATTTAAACATATATATACTTGCATTTCTTATTCATTCAACGACGCATCACTTACATTCTCGATACCCGTTCTTTGGTTATAAAATTAGTTCTTTTAACTAGTTATGATTCTTCATTCACATATTATATATTTGGTGAATGGATTTAACTACACTACTTATCCGGGTCCTGGATCTTAACATGTTTTGAAGTTAATAATAATCCACTAGTCCTCTTGCATAATAATAAATAAACAATCCTTAACAAGCTATCCACGATATATGGTTATAAAATATATCACAGATGTGTATGTATAAGTACTATACATTCACCTCCACCCATACTTCTCAATGACATAAACCACTATCTAACCCATTTCTTGTGCATGTCTCATATATATATATATATATATATATATATATATATATATATATATATATATATATATATATATATATATATATATATATATATATATATATATATATATATATATATATATATATATCGGTCTGATCAGTGTCACACTCCTTATTGATACTTCATTCAATAACTAATAGTATTAAACGTCTTGTGATTATCAACTGATGCATTAATTTATGATTTATCGTTCTTATAGAACTGTTATCATACTTCGTTGGTTATATTATGGTTGCAACAATGATTTAACTACACAATTATTCTACTCATTAGCTGGCTCCTCCAATTGAAGTCTAGTTCTTTTTAAATCCATCATGGTTTCATATACCGTTCAAGTGTCATACAAGTATTGGTACCTTACATATTAGAAGTAGTTCATGGGACTTACTTTACAGTATCCATCATATGCTGGATGTATGTGCCCTTAAGTAAACTTAATTTCATGCCTCCAAAAGAAACTTTCAAGTTTTCTCCTTGCCATGAAAAAGTCACATGAGGAATATAGGTAATAAGATTTGAAATAAGGCACCCTGGACCCAAGAAGGGAAAGCACCTTTACTGATAGACGTTGTACATAATATCAAATGCAAGCAGATGGATACGTGCATTATTCATGGGACTATAACCAGTCACCGGACAATTACCACTACCTGAAGTAGAGAATGCAAAATTGTTATAAATTTAATATGACAATGCTCAAAGACTGAAAGGAAAAGTGTTATACTAATACCACTTCAATAGGACCAGAATTTTCTTTTCTTGTTTTCTTTTTTACTACAACTGCTGCTCAGGATCAAGACGGAGAAAAAGTGTTCTAACAGTAAAGTCTCTAAAGATAAACTATTGAGCATCTAGACAGAACTTTCAAAGGAGTTCTCAAGAAAATAATGAATAGACATCGACCATGAGCTTCAATCTTTTAAAGGAACATTGGGAAAATATTGGATATATATATAGGCCAAGCTTCCTATATTGAGTAATTTAAATTTTTTTAATTAACCTTTTTCATCTGTCTATTTCATGACACTTGTTAGGATCATCCAGGTTGTCACCCAAAATAAGTAAGGAGTCAATGCAGGCTATGGCACATGAAGGACACAAGTCTGATATGTCATGGAATGTTCCAAGTCCACCTTCTACATATATAGATGATAGTTCAGTAGAAAGTTGTGAACGATATAAAGTATGATGAAAGGCTATTAAATATTCTATTATTTCTAATATTCCAAAATTCTATATCCAAATTTCTCGATTTGGTTATAAACTATTTGAATTACCCCAGTTCACAATTTAATTATAATTTAGCGTCACTCCGCATTTCAACGCTTAGATCCTTTCAATGGTTCTAGAATTCAATTAGAGGTCCTCACGATTCTCTTAATCAAGCGCAACGTGTGCAATAATTAAGCATTTTAGATAAATAACCCCATTTATCACAATTACCAGCATAACTTATTAACCGAACTACTGGATACACAATTCACATTATTACAAGTATCTTGACCCTAGTTATAATGTATTATGCTTAACGTAAGTCTTCTTAAGCTGTTAATAACTCAATCTTCTTAACATCTTGTTGGCCATTGGTTATATGATCGTAACCCACCCATTAGTTTTCCAACAAGAATAATTTACAATAATATTACTAGTTCAAGTTTTGCATCCTACTTCAAAATTTCTAGATTCGTGAATTATACTATTCAATTCTGGCGAAATTCCTCACCTACTTATAGTGTTTCAATAAAATCCCTATCACATGTATTCAAATGGGACATGATAAGAACCACTATAAAGTAGACTTTTATGGCTTTTTATATCTTTTAAGTGATATATCATGTATTATAGAAAGTTTAATTTAGTAATGATAATTAGTCAGGAGCTTACTGTTTGAATGCATTTTGTAGCTCTGTCTCTTCGGACGATCGACAATATTTTTATAATAACTTTTATTCTAGATGTTTAAATGAAACACAGAAAGTTCTGTTAGAAACTAGACTTCATTACCTTTTCAGTGATATATTACATGATAGGTTTAATTCAACTAAACCATTCCAAATATTCAGAAACTTTTCAGTCATGAATGGGTTCTGCAACACAGCAGTTTCGATCAACATATCATATTTCTACAATAACTCAAAGCGTAGGTATCCAATGGAGACACGGTAAGAGCCGTTGAAAAGTTGACTCGATTATCTTTTCAATGGTATATTATATGATACCTATAGTTCTTAATATTCTGACGAACTGAATCAATCTTTATAAATTTCAGCATTTGACAGCTTTATGCCTCGTATCAAGAGTGTTAAAATTTATGAAATTTACAACTTGTTCTTCAACTTCTCCACCCAATTCAGAATTATAATCAAATAATGGACTGGAATGTTTAAATTCTACTTGCAAACTTGATCCATCATCACTTTAACCCACCATCCACTTTTTAATCTCATAAAAAATAAAAAATCTACCATTTTGTTTGTAACAATCATTTAGTTCAAAAATTGCACGAACTATTAAAGAACATAGATTAAGAGAAACTAACCTCACAACTGATTTTTTGATTACAAGAGTTTCAAAGCAATATATATTAATTATAGGAGGTAGATCATAACATGATTGTAAGAATTTTCTGAAATTGAAATAGGTTTAGATCAAGATGGAATCTTCCTCACCTATAAATTTCTTCCTCTTCTTCGTGTCGTCGAACCTCCGCCTTGCCGCCGGTGCCCAAGAGTAGGAAGAGAGAGTAGAATAGTGAGAGAGAGAGAGAGAGAGGTTGGGAGAGAGAGATTGAAGAGATCTCCCACTTTGAGAGATTATAGGGCTTACCATGGAGATTTCTCCTCTATGAAGAGGATGAAGATGCTGAACTCTCAATGGACTCTTTTGAGATCTACAACTATCTAATTTCTAAGTTTGCCATGACTGATTTCATCTAAGTGCCCAATTCTCAAATCAAGAAGATCTAGGTTCTTGATCTCCCCTCCCATGCATATCTACTCCTTCCATTAACAAAAAAATATAAAAATTTATCATGGTTGTGTTTTCTTGATAAATACACATATTTCATATATAATACTAGTATATCTATACATTGAAGTTCTATGTGCACAATAACTATGATGTATGTATATTCATACATACCACAAAAAAAATTCCCAAAATCCATTACATACTCAATTAATCATTATAAGTTTTTTTTCATATTCTATATAGTCTTAATAACTCAAGATTTATATTATTAATTGGGATTATTAATACGGGGTGTTACATGGGGTGGGTACTAGCGAGGAAGGAAGCGGCAAAAGGAATAGACGGGGTGAGTACAAGCGAGGAAGGGGAAGGCAAAGAGAAGAGCCGAGTGAGGTGGGTTCAATTTGGAGAAGGTAGAGGCGAAGGTGTGAGGTGGTGGGGAGGCGAGGACAATTGGGGAGGAGCGAGGAGGTGAGGAGGCGGAGAGGTGAGGTGGAGGAGGCGAAGAGGCGAGCCGGTGGGGTGGGGTGGGGTGGGGAAGTGGAGGCCGGGAGGGTCAGCCAAAGATGGGAGGAAGGGGTAACGAGCACACTTAGAGTTTTATTATTTTGTTTATTTAATAAATAAAGAGTTTGAGAGAAAATGAAAGGGCGCTCTAGTAATTAAAAGATCATGGTAATTGAAAAATCACCTAACTTAAACGTGACCGTCTTCTAAACGTGGAGCTTTGATGGAGGGTATATTCTTGAAAAGTTGAGGAATAATTCTCGACCGTTTCTTACATTTTCGAAAGTCTGCAGTGATTTTTTTCATGGTAGTCTTATGAATTTTAGCCTCCTATATGCTCGTTACTTTTTTTTCCCCTTTATTTTCCTAGAAAAGAAAATACATTAAAAACCTACAACCTAAAGTACACTTCGGCGCTAACATCGCGCTTTAGCTACCAATATGTACATTACTTAAGGCCTCAATTCTATTTACTTGATACAACTCATTATAGGCCTGACCCTCATTATTGTAGTCCGCTGAGCATGTAATTAGGTTTAACATGTCCCAGCGATTCTTGAGAAATACATTTATAATGGGTTCCTGTCTCTGTAGTTGAATAACACTACCCAACTTTGATAAATTTGTTGAGGGCATAGTTACAATATGAAAATTCAAATTTATACGTTACAGTTCTTGTACAATATTGAAATACCCAATTGGATACAATAAAAAAGTTACTTTAATTAGTTTGCATTAATTATGGTCTGTATTTGGGCCTACCTTGTTTTGATTGTACGTATTTCGAGTGAAAAATATTCTGAATTCCCGGCGAAGAGAAAATATTCACATCAGCTAGACTAAGCCCAGTAAAAGGCCCAAGAACCTTTTAGTCTGAGAGAGATCGAGAGATATAAAGTCCACTGAGAAGCATGGGATCTAAGAAGTTTGTGGGCTTAAAGATCAATAAAGGCCCCCCGAGAGTTTTGTTAATTTGAGTGGTCCGTTTGGCCCAAAGCTTTAACCAAGCAGTGATACAGATAAAGGGTCTGTTTGACTGTGGTATGCCGTAATTTGTAAGTCATAATTAGTAAACTCTTTTACAATTGTAAATGAATTACATGCATGTAAATTTTACAGTGTTTAGTTGATAATATAAAGTTATAAGTGGAAAAATGTATTGTATTTGATGGTGTTTGATTGTCGTAATGTGTAAGTCGTAAGTGAAAAAGTTAACCACAAAATTAACTATTTGGTGATTTAAAAAGTTTTAATATTACAAAGAAATATTAAAAATATTAAATTTTAAAAAAAATAATATTGACATAAAAAATAATACAAATTTGCACGACCACAGAATTAACTGTAACTAGGCTGTAAGTGAGTGGTAATTGGGTTACAAGTTAGTGATAGTTGAGTTGCGTGAGTCTTTTACGAATTACGGTCCAAACAACCGCAGTAGTTATAATTAAATTGTAAGTCATTTACGGATTACGGACTTTTACGCCTTTTACAATGAAACAAGCAGCCCCAAAAATGCACGGTGCATCTTTCAACGTACAAGGAATCAGTAGAATTGGACCACTAGTAAACAAACGGATTTGTAAAAGAGAAATCACTATTTGATTTGGAATCTCAATTAGCAAGGCAGGCAGCATTTGGACCCTCAAGATGACAACCCATTAAACCTCTGAAACTAAAAGAGAGCAATAATCTCATGGGTTATTAATGTGCATATCATGTGACATGCGTAAGAACTTTATAATTGATGTACGTCAACAGTCATTCACTTTTAACTGTTATCCACTTAACAATTTGGATTTAACGGCCGACATATGATTACGTGGAAAAATATGCATGTCTTCACTATTTGTAAAATGTAAAAAGTTTTGCAACTTTACACTTTTCACTTGTTTGTTTCTATTTGTAAAATACAAAAATTTTTCCAACTTACAGTTGCTACAGTTAAATTTGTGGTCATTTAATTCTCACTTTTACACTCATATTTTCTCACTTGCAGTTGCTACAGTTAAATTTGTGGTCATTTAATTCTCACTTTTACACTCATATTTTCTCACTTGCAGTTGCTACAGTTAATTTTGTGGTCATGTAACTCTCAATTGTAGTACACCAATTCAAAACAGTTACTTGATAATCAATATATAACTTAATATTTTAAATTTAATATTTTAAATAGTGTTCAATTTCTTATTTAAGTATTTAATTATTTTATATTTTTAATCTTTAATTTTTTATTGTTTTTAATATTGTTTTAATATTTAATATTTTACTATTTTAATTTACTATTTATTTTTAATTAATATTTATTTTTATTATTTTATTAATACTTATTCCATTTTTTATTATTTTATTTAGAGTAAATATTTTATTAATATAACAATATTATACTTTAATATAAAATTACTATATATTTAGTTATTTAATTTTTAATATAAAAATACTTTATTAATATCATAATATTTTTATTATTATATTAATATTTTATTATGTTAATATTGTAATAATAATTCAGTATAATAATACTATAATGATAATTTATTATTAAATTATAATTATATTTTACTTTGTTAATTTTATATTTCTATAATATTACAATAATATTATAATAAAATTTTTAGTATAATATTTTTCAAGTATTTTTAATATTATTACTATATTTTTACTATATTTTATTTCTTTTAACATTTTTTAATATTTATATTTTATTAGTATTCTTAAAAATTTTATTAATGTTCTTTAGATTTTCTTAAAATTTTATATCATTTATTTAATTAATATTTTAGTAATATTTTACTATTTATACTAATATTTTATTAATATTATTATTATAAATAAAATATTAAGATTATTAATTTTTTACTTCAAATTTATTAATACAATTTAATTTGCAATATTAGATTTAATTTAATAGTATTTATAATATTTAAATCACTGCTACAGTTAATTTTGTGGTCAACTTTTCCACTTTCACTTTTACATTACCAACCAAACACCGTAAAACACAAAATACTTTACCATTTACACTTTCACTTTACCAACCAAACACCGTAAAACACAATATACTTTTCCATTTACACATCACTTTATCAACCAAACACCGTAAAACACAATATATTTTCACTGCTACAGTTCACTTTTTCCATTCTCATTTTACAACTTACGACTTGCGACGTTTTGCAACGAACCAAACAGGCCCTAAATCTCTGATCAAGATACCGTCTGAGATTTCGAATTCGATCACAAAACAGCATTTACCCGACCCGACCCGCCCCGACCAGGCCACACAGTTTGAACTGCACGGTATCCAATTTGGGCGCGAGCCCCAAACATCTGACTCAATCTGAGTAGGTTGTAGGGCAGAGAGAGTAGGTGCAGGCCACAGGCTGCCCTCGAATCCCCCATGCATGCCATCCGCATGGCATGATCTCATCTTACGTCACGCTTACCTACTCCCTCCAGGCCCGGCGCTAGAAGCGGGACCACCCACTGCTACGGTTCCGACTGACAAAAGAGTGGGGCCCCACTCATCGCAAAAGAGCAGGCCGACCAAATAAAGGCAACCGACGCAGAGAGAGAGAGAGAGAGAGAGACCCCCTACCCCGTAGGCCGCTGGGCCAACACGGCGTGTGTGGGCCTGGGCTGCCAGTTCGGCGGCGGCAGCGGAGGCTGCACGGCCGGCGGCGGCGAGCCCGAGGGATACGCAGTCATTTCGCTCTGCAGCCCTCTACAGTACCGACTAACCCACGCTCACCGCTCTTCACGCCCCCCCCTGCGACCCTGCAGCCCAGTCCACTTCTTTTACCCAAATGACCATGTTTGACTGGTGTGGTGATTTGGGGGAAGATAGTGAACTTGGTGGTGGGTACGGTGGATTGATGGTGATGGATGGTGTTTTAAGGAGGGAGGAGGTGGTGGATTTTGGGGGGTGTTGGCCAGAGTAGGGCCACCGTGGGCTGGTCAGGGGCATGGTCGCCGGAGTGGGGCTGCGGTGGTGACCGTGGCCGGTTGGGAGAGGGAGGTGGTTGAGAATTTGAGAGGAGAGAGAGGAGAAAGGGAGCGGTTGGTTGGTTGGCTTCGGGGAGAAGAGAGGATGGGTTGAATTTTGGGGAAAAAGAAAAGAAAGAAGAAGATAAGGGGAAAAAAAGAGTGTTGAAAAAGAAAAAGGAAAAAAGAAAAAGTGTGGAAAAGAAAGGAAAAACAAAAAGAAAATAAAATTAGAAAATTAGAAGAAGAGTGGAAAAGGGAAAAGAAAGAAAAGAAAGAAACGGAAAATAATAATATTTTAATACGTCCATTAAATTTTGACTAATTTAGAAAGATTTTCGAAAAATTCTCTACTATAAAAAATATTATCCTGAGAAATAATGTGAAATCAGATTCAAGAAATTCAATCCAGTTATAAATTAAAAATTCGAGAATCAATTGTTAATACTAGACGACGCTGATTTTAGGAGATTTTGCAAAATAATTCAAAAAATTCTCATAAATTTGTAAAATCCAAAATGTTGATAATTACATCTGAAACTGAAACATGTCTAGTTTAACCACCAGAAAAGTCAATTCAAGTAGTTTCACTAGAATCGAGCTCTCGATTCAGACTCAAGCTGACTTTGACTCCACAAAGTACAGGCCCTGACACCCAAAATACTAAATAATATGATAATAAAAGAAAAATAAATATGAAAAAATAGAAAGAATATGAACGAAAAATTCAAATACGTATCCGATTACGTAGTCTGGGAAAGGAATATTACCTTTACCCACCTTACACAAATTTCGTTCTCGAAATTTCGATAAGGAGCGAGATGCAAATGGAAAGGATCAGAGCTGACGATCACAACAAGAGAAAGTGGAGATGATCATAAAAGATTACCGACTCAGAATATAAAAGATCAGGATAGCAAATAGAGAAGTGAAAAGATAGAAGGGTTTTAAAAAATAAGGAACAAATTAGTTGGAAGAAAGAAATAACATTGAAATTTTGGTAGGAAGAAAGAAATAACACTGTACTTGTGGTTAGAAGGTAATAACCTGACTCATGCGCTCTAGTTGTAAAATTAATCTCGCACTATCTATCGTCTGATTGTACTTAAGGAGGAGAGTCTAGTCTCTAATACCAATCTGTAACGTCATGATCCTGCGGATATAGAAATGCCCTGCGTATGTACAGCACAGTAGCGTCTCCGTATCCGTGAAATCGGGATGTTACACTCCTTCCCCTCCGGCCTCCTCCACCCGACCTCTCCTCCCCCTTGTTCGAGCCAAACAGCTCTGCTCGGCTGGAGTGACCGAACAGAAGGGGGAGGGGATGTAGGGGATGGGGAGGGGGGGGGAGGCCGAGGAAACCGAAGGGAGTGCCCCCGGAAATTTAGACATTTCATTAAAAATAAAATTGTTAAAAAGAATAATTGCATACTCCTAAATATTTAGGGGCTGCCTTTCTCAGTCTTTTGGGAAGGCGAGATCCGTCCCCTTGATGGGCCTTTAGCAATTGGGCATTATTGACGGGCCTCCGTCAATTTTTGTACGATTGATGTGGAAACTGATTGAAACGTGAATTGTATGCCCCTTTCTTCAACTCAAAAATTCACACTCCACTATCTTTTGAGAAGCTTCATCTGCCTTCTCTGTTGCTATAAATTGATCAGTCAGAAATCAGAATGCTTCCCTCTCTCTAGTTCAAAAGAGAGACCAGATAGCTCTTTCCAAGAAAAAAGAAAAGGTTTTACAAGTGCAAGCAGCAAACTGCAAACAGTAACAGTAAAAAAAAACATTGAAAAAAGTACCATAGAAAGTAACTGCTGACTGCATCTGGCCAAAATTGTATCTTTTACTTTGCACAGTCAAAAATTGTAAAATTACTGTGAGAGCTACACCTCCACCTTTTGCCTTGCAGTAATTAGTTCCCATTGGCCGAGACAACAGAAAGATCTTAAATTTCTGGAGTATTCAATGTTCCCTCAGGAGTTCGCTTACCAATTGGTAAGTTTTTTTCACTCTACACAGCTGAAAGAAAACTTGTACTGAAATATCAAAATAGATAGAGTCGAAGTGCAGTAAAAATTGTGGCAATAAATAACTCGATCCAGTTGGATCTGCAAATTAAAACCTACTTATTACTAATTTTGAGTAGCAGCATGTTATTGTGTAGAAATAATTACATCAAACTTGGTACAGTGTAATTAAAATAGATAATAAGAAAGAAAATTGCTAAACAGAAACGAGCAAATGAAATTAGAAAAAATATTTATTCTTCTTTCAGTCGTGATTCATGTAGACTCGAGGTCTCATCACGATATATTCAATTAAAATTCAAGCAAAATATTCATAATGCCCATCAAATAACTTGAAGGCAAGCCATGCCACAAGCCATCACCATTCAATTTATTACATCAATCAATCCCACTGAACCTCTAAATTGAGAGCCACACAAAATTATTATATACAAACTCCCTGAAAATAAAGATGCAACAATTTCTTCTTTTCTATAACACCAAACCCGCTAAAAATTATACCAAGCAAATGCTAGAAAGCTTCCCATAATGCCCCCAACTTTAGAGAGACCTCTATTTCCTTTTCAATATTATAAATAAAAGGGAAGATCAAAAAAATCATAATAATAACATATACAAATTACTAACAACAAAATAAAAGTTGAGATTTTAGGAACAAAATAAAAAAACATTCCCCTCTCTAACGCCCACCGAACACCAATTTTTAACGCCACGAGGAGACCGTTAGTAACGGACGTTCCTGCCACGCGAGAGAGAGGAACCCGATAGGGAATCCAATAACGTGTACTTGGAACTATAATCGTAGTTCCACAGCAGAAGCTTCGCCTGGCTAACGGCGTAATGACTTAACGGCACGGACCCGAACCCGCTGCTTTCCATTAACGCCGTCCATCTTTCTCTCTCTTCCATCCGCTCTCTTCTCCGCTTCCCCTCCTCCTCGGGCCCCACCACCCGCAGGATCCGATGCCCCAGCAGCAGCCTCTCGACCCGAGCCCGCTCCGGCGAGTCCCGGTCCATCGCCGGCTCGAGCGACTCGAACACCGCCAAGTAGTAATCGACCGCGTTCGCGAACCGGTCCACGAACCCGACCCGGTTCAGCCTCGCCTCGTACTCGCCGAGGGTGACGACGCTAGGGTTTAAGGATTTCGCGAGGCGGAGGATTTGATCGACGAGCTCCGCCGTCTCGTCGAGGTAGTTGCAGAGCTGGAGCATGAAGTTGACGGCGACGGCCTCGTCCCGTTCGATTCGGAATGCTGACACTGTGAGCTCGTGAACCGGGGTCAGGATCGGTTCGAACTCGAAGTCGAGGTCGAGGAGGACGGCGAAGTCTTTAAGTCTGATCCCTGTGGCGGCGAGCGAGCTCGCCGGAGATCCGACAAGGGCGGGGGCGGGGATGCCGGAGATCCGAATCTTAGCGGGTTTCCCGGCGGATCGGGTGGCTAGGGCTTGCAGCAGCGCCGCCCATTGGACTCCCTGCACGATCCCGAAATCGATGATGTGGATCCGATCCGAAGCTTCGGTGGCTTCTAGAATCGCTTGATTCGCGGTGAGGTGAGCGAATTTCGAGTATGGGCAGGCGTCGTTGAGGGCTTTGTAGCAGAGAGTGAAGTCCTCCAGTGAGAAATCGAAGGACGAGGAGCAAGAGATGGCGGATTCCTTCATCTTCACCCCTTTCGAGATCAAGCAGTGGACGAGCACCTCGGAGAAGTAGAACGCAACTCGCTCGGTCGGGTCGCCGAGGTCGGAGGCGAGTTCTCGTATCCGGATCAGGGATTTGGCGGCGAGATCCGGATCCGATTCCGCCACACGAGCGCAGTCGAGGAGAGACTTGAGAAGCGGAGGCGGGGGAGACTTGTTGGTCTCCGTTAGCGGATCTCTGAAGGCGGCGGCCAAGCTATCCTTCTTCAGCTGAGGAGGAGGTGGAGGCGGCGGGGGATCGAAGGGGAGGGGCTCGCCAGCGGCGAGATTGACGGCATCGGAGAATACCACGCGGTTGAGATCGGAGGGGTCGGCGGAGAACAGAGGCGGGGCCTGCCAAGCGTTGGTCATGAGGTCGGAGCTGCCGGTGGGGGACTCGCCGATCAGGCTCTCCATCCACTCGTCGGAATCGAACTCCGTGACGGCGGCGGTCACGGCGGTGGAGGCGGAGTCGGAGAGGCGGAAGGGGCCGGTTTCGGTGTCGAGGTGCGGCGGCGGAGGCGGAAGGGGGAAGGCGGGTACCTCGGCGGCGAAGGGGTCGGGGAAGGTGGGGTGGGGGAGGACGAAGGAGGGGAATTGGGGTGGGTCCTGGTGGGGCCCCGCGGTCCATGGTGGGGTCGAGAACGGGAGCGAGGCGGCGGCGGCGGCGAGATTTTGGTGGGTTTGCAGCTGGCGTTGTTGCTGCTGCTGTTGCTGCTGCTGCTGCTGCTTTTGTTGGATGACTTGCTGGGCGATGGCCATGAGGTTGCCGCTGTCCGCGCACATGTACGCCATTAAAGGAAATCACTCTCTGTGTAAGTTCTGGCTGTTGAGTGAGGAAAAAGAGCAGAGCATGAGCGGGAGCAGGTGGAGGAAATAGAGCGAGAGAGAGAGAGAGAGAGAGAGAGAGAGAGAGAGAGAGAGAGAAGGTGGGGAGAGGAGAGGAGAGGAGGAAGAGGGGTGGGGTTTGGGGAAGGGGGAGGTTTTAAGAAAGAGAGAGGCGAGCGATTTGATTTCTGCAGGACCGAGTCTCAGTGACTGCACTGTGTCAGGCACAGAGGAGAGAGAGCTCGCGGGAGCGGGGCCAGGGAAATTGCGCTTTCGGCGCTTTGCCGGTATGACCCTCCAGAAAGTTGTTATTTGTACAGGTAGCTGACTCCATTTTTAAAGCTTTACTATCTTTTTTGTAATATATATAAAACCCATATTTTATATATAAACTTTTAAGGGTCTCATTGTTGAATTAAATATTTGAAGATAAACTAAAATTTTGTGGAAATGTCTCATGTCAATTTGAGTTAAATTTACTTTGTTCTGTTTAATGAGTCTGCTCGTAAACGTCACATTTTTAAAACCTTTTAGAATGTGCAGTTGTATACAAAATAATTCTGTCCAATTCTCAACATATATATTTTGTTAAATTTCTTTCCACATGCATTTCATTTGGTGTCAGTGGTGTCTAGCCCACACATTTTGTCATTCAATGTGAAGTACAAGTACAAAAGTACAAATAAATGTATTAATATACATAACAATAATAATGAAGGGACACATTCATTAATATTTTCAGATTCTAATTTGTTTAACAAGAAACATAATATGTGTTGATTAGCGAAGAATTAATGTAGGGACTTCAATAGTTTTTTGCTGTCAAATGAAATATTCTGAGGGGCATTTTTGCAGGAAAGAAGAAGAAGAGGGGCATGATGTGGGCCCACCACCAGCCCCAATGTGGAAGATATTAGCAAGCCCGGGAAAATTTTAGAAAAAAGAAAAGGAGAGATGGTGACAAAAAAAAAAAAAAAAAAAACAGGCCCAAAAGAACAGAAAAGGGCGTGGAGAGCGAGAGGCAGAGGTCCCCGTCTCTCTTCTCTCAAGAGCACACTGATTGCATTCACTGCTGCGTGTTCTATTTGCCAGAATAGTGGAGTAGCAGGGGTTGATGACTCTGCTCCGGCCCACGCGTGACGTGTCACTCCACTCCCCCCTCCTTGTGGGACCCGCGCCCATAGTGCCACCGGAAGCTTGACCTGACACGTGTCCGGATTTTGCTCTAAGCTGCATCGTACAAAACAGCAATCAGCCAGTGCAGCTACTTCTGCACCGGCACATCACCAAACAATTCGTACGTCGGGAGGCAACAGGACTGACCCTGACATTCACTTAGGGCTTGTTTGGTTCTGAGAAATTCGAGAGAGAAAAAAAAAAACTTACGCTAGTGAACACATAGATTTTTTTTTTGACAAAATTGATTGGTTGTCAAAAATGATTAGAGCAAAAAACATGTGGTAAGGCTCGTGTGCGCAGCGCCCCTTCTTACATGATGCAGTACCTATTTGATTTCCACTAAGGTCGGCGGAGAAATCTCATAGAAATACTGTTTATGGGGCCCATGAACAGTGTTTTTATGGGAAATGTTTTCAGTGGGCCTCAGATTTCCTCTTCCCCCCACCCCGATCTTCTCTCACTACCAAATAGCCCCTTAGATTCATTATAAGGCATGCTTTAGCTGCAGTAAGTGAGCGTGAGACGTAAATGGTAAAGTCTTTTACAATTGTAAGTAAATTTTATGTATACAAGTTTTACGGTTTTTGGTCGGTAAGGGGGTGTTTTTTCACCGAAAAGTCTGTAAGTTGTAAGTGACAATTGAGCGTGAGACGTGAGACGTAAGTGGTAAAGTCTTTTACAATTGTAAGTAAATTTTATGTATACAAGTTTTACGATTTTTGGTCGGTATGGGGGTGTTTTTTCACCGAAAAGTCTGTAAGTTGTAAGTGACAATTGCGACTTACGACTTGCGGTGTTTATTTGGACTGTATGTCGTAAAATGCACTAGCATCCCACTTACTATCCACTTGCAAAATAAACAGTTAATTCTGTGGACATGCAAATCTCACTTATAACCTATTTGCAGTACAAATAGTTAATTTTATAATCATGTAAATCTGTATTGCACACAGTTAACTGTAATTATTTAATATTTTTAATTAAATCAATCTTTTTAAATTATGAGATTTTTTTAAAATTATTAGAATAAATATAATTATTAGATTAAAAATTTTATTATAATTTTATTTTTTTAATATTAGAATTTTTTATTACTAGAGTAATCTTTTTTTATTAGATTGTCAATAATGCATTCCACTTAATTTTAATTCTTATTTTATTTATAGATTAGTAATATTTAATATAAATTTAAGAAGTTTTGATTATTACATTGTTTTTTTATTAATTATAATTTAATATATTTAACTTTTAATATTTGCTAACTTTTTTTAATTTGTATTTTTAATATCTATTATATTATTTTATATCTTTAATTTATTTATAATATTTAATAATTAGTATTTTTAAAATTTTCTATTTTTAATATTTATTGACATTTTAAAAAAAATTAAATTACCAAACAATGAATTTTGTGGTCAAAATTTTCACTTTCAACTTATAAATTCAACAACTAAACATCGTAAACTACAATACGCTTTATCATTTACAATTTTATATTACCAACCAAGCATCGCAAAACTTATTTGCATATAACTCATTTACTGGTATAAAAGAGTTTACTGCTTACAACTTACGACTTACAGCCACTTACGACACAACCACAGAGGCCATAGTAAAATTGTATGTGAGAAAATATATTATATTTTAGGCGTTTGGTCAGTAATGTGTAAGTAGGAAGTGAAAAAGTTAACCAAAAAATTAACTATTTGTTGATTTAAACAAATTAAATATTAAAAATTGAAATATATAAATGAATAAATATTAAAAAACAATAAATATATTAAATATTTAAAATAAATTGTAAAAATATTAAATATTAAATATTAAATATTAAATATTTAAGCCAATTACAATTAAATATCTACAATACAGTTTGCATGACCACAAAATTAATTATTTGTGCAACAAGTGGGCTGTAAGTAAGATTTGTCTTACCACAAAATTAAATATTTAAACTGCAAGTGAGTTGCAAGTGTATTTTATGACTTAAGGAAAAAAAATAAACACAGTTAGTAATTTTGTTGCAATTACATTTTGCTACTTATGGAAAACAAACATGCCATAAAATAACAAGATTTACTTATAGATTCAAGCCTGCTTAGAAATTTGAGAATGTCACTTGATTCAGACTAGGATTTGAATAATCAAATTTCTACAAATTCTTGTTCAAATGCGTTTAATATTTTATAGAAAATTAGAGATATCAAATAGTCATGTCTAGATTATCTTTAGAAAGAAAAAAAATGTTTAGAGTGAAATAAGTTACAACACCGAAATGTTTACTGTATTGCCAACATCATACTTGAAATCACCTAGAGGGGGGTGAATAGGTGATGGCTATACTAAGTAGCAAATAATGCGAATTAAAAACTAATTAAAAATAAACAACAACAATATTGAAATTTGCAAGGAAGTAAACAAATAATAGTGCAAATAAATGAGAGAGTGAGTTTAGAGATAAGTGGACAATCGCAAACACGAGAATATGTTTCAAGGTTCGAGCCACTGCTCTACGTCCCCGCCTTCAACACGATGAAGGATTTCCACTATGCTTGATCCCACCGGATCGTCAATACAAGTTCTCACTAGAACTCTTCGGACACACTTGTCCACTCTCACGGTGCCGCAACACTGACTTAGAACTCACTAACTCGCTTGAGGCCGCAACCTCTACAACTTCTCAATATGAAGAAACAGTGATCAACACTTGACCACAAACAAAGCTCACATGCACAATTCTATAACCAAGATGAGGAGATGAAACTTTAGGGATTGTGTGGTGCTAAAACAAGTAGAGAAGAAGAAGGGGAGGCTTCAAGCTAAAACACAAAAGGATTGAGAATTTGGCTCAAGAAAAATTCTTTTTATTAAAAGGCTAAACTTTGAGAAAATTTGATTTTACTCTTGTAAATGTTTTATTTTAGTTGTATAACACTCTCACTATTTATAAGGGATGAAAACAGGGTTAAACAAGCCAAAATATTCATTGGGAGAAGCCCCAACAAAAGACAAATAAAAATATAGCCGTTGGAATCTGTCAGCAAACTCTGACTGCTGTCGGTTGACCGGGCCGGTCGACCGCCAACGGTCGGATTTCCGACCATTGGGAAAGCGGTCGACCGGGCGGTCGACCGAAGTCCCAAACAGAGAGTGACCACTCTCTGTCGGTCGACCGGACCGTCGACCGGAACAAACAGAGAGCTCTGCTCTTTCTGCCAGTCGACCGGGACGGTCGACCGATGTGCACAATGCACAGTGGTGCATGTCGGTTGACCTCCCCGGTCGACCGACAGAGCAGTTCTGCTCTGCCAGCGGTCGACCGGACAAGGCCAAATTACAGTTTTGAAAAACTTTTTGAAGTGTTAAATTTTTCGATAAATTTTCTTTAGACGGGTAGATACAAAATTAAGTTCTAGGGCTTGAAAAGATTATAGTGTGATCATAGATCAACACCAAAATAATTTGAACTTATATTTTGATAAAAATTCTTTTTCTAATCTAAAAACCGTTTTTCCAAAAACTTGTTTTTCCAAAAACCGATTTTTCCAAACTACGTATTTCTGAAACTTGATAAGAAATTTTGTCATAAAATTTTGTTTGAAAGCATGAAGCAATATCAAATGTGTGTGTGTGGCAATCCCAAGGTTATCAAGCTCTATCATCTCGATTTTGACAAATAGCTATAAATCCTAACCAAAAATGAAAAATGTAAAGATACAAATCTTGTATAGTCTTCTCAACTTGTTTGATTGATCCTTGAGCTCTTCTAGTGTGCTAGGCTCTGGGATCTAAATCTTCGCGGCTTCCAAATGTGTGAGTCTTGTGTAGGAGCCGTCAATCAACCTATGTTTTTATCTGAAACTCATTTAAAACAATCTTGTTAATTCCTAACTTCATATGGTTTGTAATCATCAAAACTTAGGGCTAATGGCCTTTGGGCCAACAATCTCCCCCTTTTGATGATGACAAAACATATGGAGTTATTACAAATATTTGGGTGGAGACTTCAAGTAAAGCTCCCCCTTAACATATGCATATAAAAAATATGATATAAAAATCTAAATGCATAATAAGGGCATATATATGACATTATAATAGACACATATGCCAACTATCCATGCATACCAAAGATACAGAAATATAAACATGTATGCATATATGGTTACCTCCATCCATCCATAAATACCTCCATCCTCCAAAGTGAGTAGTAGAAGGTTGGAACAAACATAGAACAATAAGTAATAAACAACCAACCAGATATATATATAACATGGAGATAACAAAGATAACTGTCATATCATAATAAACAGGTGTCCATACAAGATAAGAGGTTCATGCCAACCTCAAAACCAAAAACATAACACATGTCCACATGTCCATACAGAAAGCAAACTAATATCCAAATACATCATAGATAAACAACCCATAACACATAACACATGTCCAAAATAACATAACAACATAACCCAGAAATAACTCCCAGAAATCTCTCCCCCTTTTTGACATCATCAAAAGGGGTCAATGTCTCCCAAAATCAGAGTCTTCCGGGGAAGTAGGTGGCGGAGCAGAAGGAGGAGTAGTAGAAGAAGCAGGAGCCCAGGCAGCGAACGGAGGGCCGGAAGGAGGAAGTGGCTGAGCACGTTCACTAGGAAGAGGAGCCGGCCAATCAAACCTGTTGTAGATACCGCCGAGACAGGTATGCATATAGCGAATGGAGTCACAGATATGGTTGAGATCATTGTCCAAACGCTGCTCCATCCGCCGATAGTGTGCGGTCATCTCAGTGGAAAGCTGTTGGCGATGCTCGGTCATCTCAGCTGAATTCTGCTGATGGTGCTCGGTCATCTCAGCAGAAAGCTGCTGGTGGTGCTCTCGAAGCTGAGTAGATAGGGCTAGATAGGGGTCGAAGGGAGCAGAAGAGCCAGAGGATGATCTAGGAAAAGCAGGAAAGAAAGGCTGCGGCTGAGGAGCTGGATGACGCTTCCTAGGATGCATCCTCTTGAGGAGGGTGCTGTTGATGTCTACTAACAGTTCAATAGACCGTTCAGAGGAAAGATCAAAATTTAGTTATGTTAATTCTAATGCCTTTCAGAAGGCAATAGATGACAAGAGGAGCAGAACCCCTAGCGTGACTATATTCTCCCGATTTTGGCGGGAGGTTATAAAACACGATTTTGGCCAGGACCTGGGCGGTGAGAGTATAGTACTTCACCTCCTCGTTCCTAACTAAACCCGAGTTATCATCATCATGAAGCAATGCAGATGCGGTGTGGGCAGACTCACCGTCAGGATACTCAAAATCATACAGATCGAAGTTATAAATGTCTACCCTCTCACAGGAGAGGTGTAGGTGACGTGCAAATTGTTGAAGTGAGATATCTATGTCTTTGCCCAAGACTCTGGATTTGATATGATTTTGTTCAAATGTGAGATTTAAATAGAAATATTGCACCAAAGCAGGATAGACGGTTCTTTAATAGTGACATAATTTTCTAAGGAGCTAGATGCTAGGATAGATGCAAGATTAAGGTTCTCAAAATCACTAAGCACCACAGTTCTACCTGAATTCGCATTTTTAGTACCAATTATGGCATATCTATAGGAAGCATTCTGAGACACAAAAGGAGAAGATGAAGATTGGGGGTTTTCCCCTTTTCAGAACGAGATCTTTTAGACATAATGATGGATTAGCAAGATAGGCACGAAATACAGCAAGATCTAACCAAATAAACTTAGAAATTTCAAGGAAAAATAGGAGATTTAGAGAATATAAGATTATACCTTGAAAATATAGAGAAATACCGGAGAGAGAGAGTAAATCTGGAGCCTGAAACAAAATTTTCAAATTTTTGTGGAAGAAATTTGAGGTTGGGAGAGGTAGAGATGGGTTGGAATGGGTTTAGGGTTGAGAGAAGAGAGGAGGAAAGGAGTTGGAGGCGGTGGAAGGAAGAGATAAGGAAAGGAGTTGGAGGCGGTGGAAGGAAGAGATGAGGAAAAAATAGGGTTAGGGTTATTATATAGTCGGGTAAAAAAAAGCAGTTTACCCGACTGCCGGTCGACCGGTGAAAACCGAGAGCAAACTCGGTTTCAGTCGGTCGACCGCGTCGGTCGACCGGCTACGGGCAGAAAATAATTTTTCTGTTCCAGGCTATAACGGTCGACCGGGTTGGTCGACCGGGCCTTATGCCAGGCCAAATCGGTCGACCGGGCCGGTCGACCGGTACAGCTGAAACCAGATCAAAAGCTGTGTTGAGTTTTAAAAAAATTTTCTTTTTAAAACAAATGTTATATTATATAAAAATAACATTAAAAATTTTATTTTGGCATGAAAAACTCAATAGAAGGTTTTATTTTTATTTTCCTTTATTTTTATCAACAATATATTTTTATTTATTAATTAAGCGATTAACATGAGATGTTGAAGCCAAATACCCCGTTAAGGGTTCTGAACTTCTCCTCGAAATTCTTCTAGATAAGAGTTGAGGCGCGCAATTGCCATCTCTATTTAATTGCTTAATTTAGTTAAATAAATTTTATTTTGACAATATTCATTTAAAACATTAGGTTAACAAAATCTTGATTTATGGACAAACAAAAACATGGCAAGTGATAGAAATCTAAACAAATTGAATACACAATCCAATCATAGTTAAGATACAAAAATATGGATTACACATGTAGGCATATCATCACAAAGATGCAACTAGCAAATCCTATATATTAAAAGAAATATTAGGTGGAGAAGTTACCAAACCATTGGTAATCTCCAAAAATGGGTGCCTCTTTGATAGCGATGCAAACGACGATGTATACGTTGAGCCTTGATGCATCCACCACCCGGGCACCATCTCCCCCTAAGTCTTGGAGGAGGACGACGCACCTACATTAATTAAGTTCAGCGTGTCTTTTGGTACCCAAATCTTTTTGGGTCCTATAGGGTTAGTGTTTTCTCGAACCCAAACATTTTTATTTGACAAGTTTAGCTTAGCATAACAAACTTTAGCTAAATGGCCTTTGTGGCCACAATGTCTACATGTATAAATTTTACCATACATAAATGCATGCTTGTGCGTGTGTGCATGTTGTGTGTGTTAGATGCATGATGATGAGTATGTTTCCCTTGGGATTTTCCTTTAGGAAACATAGATGCAAATTTAGTCATGTCAAAAGCACATTTCTTTAAAATTGTATCCAAAACTTTAATACGTTTTTGGATCTCTAAAAATTCATTTTTATTGCAAGTAGAAATAGGGCTTTTTCCTTTACAAGAGGTTTTGTATTTTTCAAAATCCTTTTTCATTTTCTCAAAAGAATTTGATAATTCATTTCTCTTTTTAAACAAGCTCAAATTTATTCTTTAGGGAACCATTTTCCTTTTTTAATTTTTTATTTTGAGCAAGTGATATTTCATATTTACTTTGTAATTCTTCAAAAAAATGAGCAAGTTCATCCATGGTTAAGTCTTCATCATCTAAAGAGTTTTCTACACATACCTTGGAAGCATCATCGCCATGTGCCATGAAGTACATGTGTGCGGTGTCGATCTCCTCTTCGAATTCCGACTCCGAGTCATCCCACGTGGCCACCATTGCCTTTTTCTTCTTTTGCCCGTTCTTGGAGGTAATAGCTTGTAGAGAGGGGCAATTGGCAATTAGGTGTCCCGTCTTCTTGCAATGAAAACATAGACCGGTTCTTCTCTCTTCTTTTCAAATCTTCCTTGAGGTCTCCCTCTTCGGAAGTTGCTTTGTCTACCTTTCTTATAGAACATTTTGCCCACCTTCCTTATGACCATGGCAAAGTCTTCATCGTAGTCTTCCGATGAATCCTCTTCATCATAGGAGGATGGAGCCGCCTTGAAAGCAAGAGCTTTCTTCTTTGGTGCCTCCCTTTCTTCTCTTACTTTCATCTCCATCTCATGGGTTTTGAGATTGCCGATGAAGCCGGAGAAGTCCATCTCCTCCCTATCATTTAGCTCTTTGAGGGTGGTTGCCTTGACTTCCCAAGACTTGAGAAGAGCTCTAATGACCTTCCGGATCTTTTGGTCATTGTCGATGTTGTCACCTAAAGAAGATAAGGCGTTAGTAATCTTGATGAAACGAGTGAGCATATCATCTATGCCTTCATCATCAAGCATATAGAAATTCTCATATTGAGAACGGAGCAAGTCAATTTTAGATCTCTTGACTTGCGACGTCCCCTCATGAGTAACAATAAGCACATTCTAAACTTCATAAGCAGATTTGCAATTTATAATGCGGGAAAGATCATCTTCATTTAATGCTTGAGTGAGTGCATATTGGGCTCTAGCATTGGCCTCATAGTCCTTAGAGATTTCTTCGGACCATGTTCTCTCATCAGTGAGAGGTTCAATAAATTCTTTGGTGATGGACTTGTCAACTCTAACTCCTAGGGATTTTAGGAATAGGCTCATTTTGACATTCCAAATGGGAAAGTTCAACCCATCAAATTTGGGTGGGGACTTGATGCTAGAAAAGTCAATAGATGCCATGAATACCAGTATAATGCACAATAAATAATAAATGTAACAAATAGATATAGCCAATAATGAGGATCTCCCTAAGGTGGTTAGACCAAATGCTAGCGTTAGGCTCTGATACCAATTGAAATTACCTAGAGGGGGTGAATAGGTGATGGCTATACTAAGTGACAAATAATGCGGATTAAAAACTAATTAACAATAAAAAACAATATTGAAACTTGCAAAGAAGTAAACAAATAATAGTGCAAGTAAATGAGAGAGTAGAGTTTAGAGATAAGTGGACAATCGCAAACACGAGAATATGTTTCGAGGTTCGAACCACTGCTCTACGTCCCCGTCTTCAACACGATGAAGGATTTGCACTATGCTTGATCCCACCGGATCGTCAATACAAGTTCTCAGTAGAACTCTTCGGACACACTTGTCCTCTCTCACAGTGCCGCAACACCGACTTAGAGCTCACAAGCTCGCTTGAGGCCGCAACCTCTACAACTTCTCTATATGAAAAAAACGGTGATCAATACTTGACCACAAACAAAGCTCACGTGCACAATCCTATAACTAAGATGAGGAAATGAAACTTTAGGAATTGTGTGGTGCTAAATAAGTAGAGAAGAAGAGGGGGAAGCTTCAAGCTAAAACACAAAAGGATTGAGAATTGGCTAAAAAAATTTCTTTTTGTTAAAAGACTAAACTTTGAGAAATTTTGATTTTACTCTTGTAAATGTTGTATTTTAGTTGTATAACACTCTCACTATTTATAGGGGATGAAAACAGGGTTAAACAAGTCAAAATATTCGTTAGCAGAAGCCCCAACAAAAGACAAACAAAAATATAGCCGTTGGAATCTGTCAACAGACTCTGGCTACTGCCGGTCGACCGCCAACGGTCGAATTTCTGACCGTTGGGAAAGCGATCGACCGGACGGACGACCGAAGTCCCAAACAGAGAGTGACCACTCTCTGTCGATCGACTGGGCCGGTTGACCGGAACAAACAGAGAGCTCTGCTCTTTCTGCCGGTCGACCGGGACGGTCGACCGATGTGCACAATGCACATTGGTGCATGTCGGTCGACCTTCTCGGTCGACCGACAGAGCAGTTCTGCTCTGCCAGCGGTCGACCGTGCGATCGACCGGACAAGGCCAAATTACAGTTTTGAAAAACTTTTTGAAGTGTTAAATTTTTTGATAAATGTTCTTTAGACGGTAGATACAAAATCAAGTTCTAGGGCTTGAAAAGATCATAGTGTGATCATAGATCAACACCAAAATAATTTGAACTTATATTTGATAAAAATTCTTTTTCTAATCTAAAAACCGTTTTTCCAAAAACTTGTTTTTTCAAAAACCGATTTTTCCAAGCTACGTATTTCTGAAACTTGATAAGAAATTTTTGTCATAAAATTTTGTTTGAAAGCATGAAGCAATATCAAATCTGTGTGTGTAGCAATCCCAAGGTTATCAAGCTCTATCATCTCGATTTTGACAAATAGCTATAAATCCTAACAAAAATGAAAAATGTAAAGATACAAATCTTGTATAGTCTTCTCAACTTGTTTGATTGATCCTTGAGCTCTTCTAGTGTGCTAGGCTCTGAGATCTAAATCTTCGCGGCTTCCAAATGTGTGAGTCTTGTGTATGAGCCGTCAATCAACCTATGTTTTTACCTGAAACTCATTTAAAACAATCTTGTTAATTCCTAACTTCATATGGTTTGCAACCATCAAAACTTAGGGCTAATGGCCTTTGGGCCAACAATACTTACGGGTGTGTTTGTTTCACCATAAATCGCAAGTGTCATTTTGCACTTACGGCCTTACGGTGTTTGTTTCGCCCGAAAGTCGTAAAATGCACTTGCATTCCAATTACGATCCACTTACAACACAAACAATTAATTTTGTGGCTAAGGAAATCCTACTTGCAGCCCACTTGCAGTACAAACAATTAATTTTGTGGTCATGCAAATTTGTATTCCTGACAGCTAATTGTAATTAAATTAATATTTTTTATATTAGATTAATCTTTTTATGTTATAAGAATTTTTAAAAAATATTAGATAGCATATAATTATTAGATTAAAATTTTCATTAATAATTCAATATTTTTTAATATTAGAATCTGTTTTATTACTAAATTAGTTTTTTTATTACAAAATTAATATAATGTATTTCACTAATTTTAATTCTTACTTTATTTATAGATTAGTAATATTTAATATAAATTTAATAAGTTTTGATTCTTAGATAAATTTTTTAATTTTTAATATTTAATGTATTTTATTTTAAATATTTACTAAATGTTAATTATTTTTTATATTAAGTATATTATATTTTTAATAAATTTAATTTCAATAAATTTAATATTTATTTATTTGTAATTATTTGATAAATTTAGTAAATTTATTTTTTTCATTATTTAATTTTTAATATTATTCATTTATTTAATATTTAATTTTAGTTTTAATTTATTATTATTATTATTATTATTATTATTAATTATATTTATTATTCTTAATTTAATTTAATTATTATTATTTTTAAATTATTTAGTTTTTTTTAAATCACTAAACAGTTAATTTTGTGGTAAACTTTCCACCAACGCCTTACATATTACGGCAACCAAACACCGACTTTTTTCACTCACAATTTTCTATTATTAACGAAACACTGTAAAACTTACTTTTATATAACTCGCTTATAATTGTAAAAGAGTTTACGGTTTACGACTTACGACAGCTAAACTGGCCCTATCTTATATCGTCACTACTTTCTATACTAATTACAACAATATTAGAGTTATAAAGACTCGTATTTATTAAATTTATTTCATAAAGAGTTGTAGTCTCATCAGGCTTAAGTTATCAAACGTTCCAATCTACATCCAATAAAGACTCATATTCATTTATATAGATTTAGTGCTTCCTGCTAAGTTATCGGGCATGATTTGAAAGATCTAACCCAAAAAATACGGGTCGGATTCAGTTCTGGTTATCGGGCTCTCTTTGAGCAATCCCTACCCGTTTGGGGGTTCATCGGCGTGCGGCGCGTGGGGGCGTGACCCCTCCTTCTCCGTGACGTCACCCGGATGAAAGCCGTCTCTATTGGGGACGGAGCTGGGCCCCAACAGTCACCAAAACTATGTCAGTGTCACTGATATTCCCACTCGCTTTTATCGTCAGCACCCCGGGTCCAATAACACTTTGTGAATCTTAATCTCTCTCACTGCAGATGAAAATATGGGGTGGTAATAGTGGTCAAAGAGGTGAGCCGCAAGGGGAAGGTATTGGGGCTGTGACGCGTGAGTGGATCACCAGCGAACGGACGGCGGTTGATTTGACGGAGCGCTGTCCGAGAGTCCAGACAAGTTTCAGTTTGGACCATGGGGAAACAAAGTGGGCTTGGGCCCCCACGCGCGGTTGCATTCTTTCAGAATGGGGCCCAGCTCTATGGACGGCCATGGCAGTTTTCGTGGTCCAGCACGGCTGGTCCACAGGATGAGGGCAGTGGGGACCACTGATGCGATGGACCACACAGAGAGAGAGAGCCAAAAAGCCAGCAGCAACCTTGGAACTTGGGAGTAAAGAAATCGTGTCATCCTTTTTTGCATTGACGCCCTCCCAAAGGTTTGGATTTTCACTTGCAAACTCGCTCTATGAATTTGCACTTTTTATATAACTATGAAATAGAGTTTGCAATTAACTTGCAAAATTTTTTAAAGAAAAATAATATCTTTGTTCTTTCGGAAAGGCTCTTCTCCCAGGATTAAATTAGCTCGAGTAGAAATGCTAAACAAATCATTAGTTTTTAGACTTTTTTTTATAAAAATATTACAGATAGTCTCATCTATAATCTTTTCCGTGTCAAAAAATTTTAGAAGAAAAAATTATCAAACTGATTGATAGCTTTGAGATTTTTGGGGAAATCTTGATCGAATAATATACACTTTCATTAATTTCAATAAAATTTTACGAAATTTATTCCCTTGTTTTATAATACTGTAAGGGATGAATTTGACGTTGTCATGAAATGAGATCTCTAATCATTTCTTTTCAAATATCATAATAAACAATATATGGATATTAATTTAGCTAAGCAAGTACAATAGTAGATCTTCTATCAAGTGTGTGGTGGTTCTGATTTTCATAAACAGTTTAGTGATATTACATCATAACTTATTCTCAAGAGAGGAGGGAGAAAATTAAAATTTTCATAAAATCATGCAAGAAGGAGAAGATTTTAATTTTTTAAAGTGTAAGTGTGCAAAGTCTTTGCAAGCAAGGTTGTAAGTGAAAATTTTCATGAATGAAAGAAACGAAGAGCACAGAGAGGGAAGCTCCTTCTAGAAAGTTGATGGGCACACTAAAATAATAATACACGAGCCCCGTCGCCTTGCTTTCTATTATATATTAATATACATTATAAAAAGCGTAGCTCGTCGTCACTCGCTCGATTTGACACCAAAGATGGGACGCACTCTCGGGGCTTATCCCCTTTTGGGCCGGGCGCCCACTGCCGAGCCCGACCCGTTCACACTTCCCCCGGGCCCCCAACGAACCACAATTGGGAGCTAGTCGCTTTCAAGACTTCAATTCCAGACCGAAAGTAAGAAAATTTCCCACCCCTCCTTCTTTTTTTTCTTCTCTCTCTCTTTTATCTCTCTTTTCTTCCCCCAAGTCTCTCTTGTTTGTGATCACGCAAGAGAACAAAGCAAAGCCAATGGAGGTCTCCCTCCTTGGCATTGTGGTCTATTTTGTTTACTTGCTTTGAGCAAGCTGTCGTCGCTGTCACCGCCACTAGTGTGATGTCTGACTGTTCGTTTGATCGTGTATCGCTATCGGTATCGCTATCGTTCTGATAGACTCGACGAGCACTCATATTTTGTTGAGCTAGGAAAGTGTTGGCCCGAGTCATAATGTGGAAGTGATTCTAGGCAAAATTTGTTGGAGGTTTGTTGTTTTAGGGTGTAGGGACCGAGAGCTAATTAGGAGTTGGGGTTTGGTGGTTGTGTTCTTGTTTTGGTTGCAGTTGGTTCAAGAAATTAGCTCGAACCCTAAATGCAAAGGTTAGGGTTTAAGTGTTTTAGTGCAGGTTGTTTTCCTTTTGGGGCTGTTTGGATGACTGAGAAAGTGGGGAGTAGAATTCTTTTCTTTTTAGAAAATAAAAATTTGTATTTTTTTTTCGGTGTTTGGATGATAGTTGGAAAGTGTAATTGAAAAAGTGTAATGTTTTTTTTTTTCGATATTCGATTGGTAATGTGAAAGTAGAAGTAGAAAGATTGACCACAAAGCTGATCGTAACATAATACTAAAAGAAAAAATTAATTATGAAAAAAATTTGAACTCTAATTAAAATGTAAGTGAAATTTACATGACCACAAAATTAACAGTTTTGATGTACAATTTATTACAAGTGAGATTTACATTTAAAAGTGAGAAAATGATTGTGTAAAAGAGAAAAAGAAGGAAAAAAAAGAGATTTTTTTATTTTCTTTTTTCGGTCTTTAGATTGACAGCAAAAGTGAGAAATGACATCTCTCACTTTTTCACTTTCACCCCACTTGAATCCAAACAGCCCCTTTATCAAATTTAAATAGTCGTAACGACGAGTTCATCAAGATACTAGTTGGCATATAAAAATTGCAAGTGACTAGCGAGGTACTTCATAAAATAATTGTTTTTATCAATACGTAATCTCCAAGGATTCAGCATGCCATTTCTTTTATTATGCATAACAAACTTATCCAGCGAGGCTTGTGCCCATATAATTGCATTACGTTCTCCATCGCGATGTCATTAAAACATAAGATAACACACGCAAATAAGAACGGGACAATATTAAATAAACTCAATTATCCTCGGTGGTCAAGAACTAACATAAACAAATGAGTTCAGACAAATGCTAAATAATTAACAATAAGTAATTGTCAAGAGGGAACATGAACAAATCAGATGACAAATGACTAACTTAAAACCTCGGCCTCATGTATTGGATTGGAGGATTAACCTAATTAATTATGCACACCAACCATTAAGATAGTGTACTTTCCTCGTGAAGAGGATTCAAATAATTTGTGCACCTATTAGGAACTAAGCAAAGCTTAAATAATAATAATAATAATAATAATAATAAACAAGAGGAAGAAAATTTTGTACTCTCCTTCATCGAAGATGGCTCAATTTCCTCAACGATGATTTAGAATTGTTTGAAGGTGTGGTACATTGCATGCTGATTGTGACGCGGCTCTCAACGGACACAACAAACACATGTTTGGCTTGGTGTCATGCATTGGAGGACAAGCAAGGGATTAGATCCTTTTTTTTTGGGTTAACACAGGGTATCCTAGGGGGAAGTCCCCTAGACTAATCTTTGTACAACATATGCAGCCCCCCTCCACATGTGATGGGTAAAGTCCGGGGCTTTTGTCCCGTGAGGGAAAATATCCTCCTCATGGGTTTTGAATCGGCACCCCGTAAGGAGCAAACCCACTGGCTTGCCGTGTGGTCACATGCGGGAGGACATTTCCCCCACCAGAAACTAGTTATGAGTACAAGACCCTACAATAGAATAGCACAAGAGATACGGTTGTGTAAAAGAGAGTTGTAAAAGGAAATAGAAAAAGAAAGCGATTTTCTTTTCTTTTTTTTTCCCAGTGTTTAGATAGATAATGAAAATGGTAAATGCGTCCTCCCATTTTCTCACTTCCCTGTGCATCCAAACAGCCCCATAATTAAAACAATACTACCATCTAATCATGAACCCAAGCTTGACAACTCATAATTATATCACTCACTTGGACCAAGCAACTCACATCCCATATGGCACGGTTGATTGCACTTTTTTTTTTTTCCAAAAATGAATTTCACATTTATCATTTTCGCTTTTTATTGAACTAAAATATAAAAAAATTAAATATCAGAACTGGTTGTAGGAAGTCCCAAGATTCACATTCTGTAACTAAAAAGAACGAAATAGTATACCTAGATGTATTCAGGTGCAGTATCAGACTTTCCTCATACTCGATATCCAGATACGAAAAATATTGTGAGTCAATGGACGATGAATATCTCAAATGATTCAGAAGAAATAACATTGTAATGACCAAAAATAAGTTCTCAGTTTAGAAGTATCGATGACTTCCTCATCAAGCAAGACTACATTTGCGAAACATATACACGGAATAAGACTTGAGAATAAATATCAACAGAAACATTGAGTGAAAGGACACGGAGAAGCTAGCGAGAAACAGATAGCAATGGCTATAGGAAGTGTGTAAGCTAATAAGAATCCAAAACCAGTCATTTGATTTTGGAATTGAAAGATAGAATCCAATGTGAATTGCCAGCCCTAAGTTATGTACTTGGTAGTCTTAAAATAAAGTCCCTAAGACTTCTGTAAGTTAGTTTGATTTGGTCAGTTTAATTTCAATATACTCCCATTTTCGTGCCAGCCGTATGAATACAGTTAAGATGCAGATCTACAGGAAGTAGCAAGTAAAGAACTAGTAAGGAAAGAAAACACAAGGAAAGATTTGCATGTCCAAATACCTGATGCGATACGTGCTCTGAGCATGGAGACAGAAAATTTCGCTTACACACCAATCGAAATAAGATGTCACATACACCATCTGCATAAAAATCATTCTCAAGTGTTAGTAACATGCTATTTTTCCTTACAAAGCCATGATGCAACCATACAGTAAAAACTTACTACAAACAATACCAAAGTTTTAAAAACAAACAGTTTGTTTTGATGATAAAACATGGATCATAAGCAGGCAGAAAATTTTGTTCAACAATATTTAGAAAGAGGAATCTTATATCTTGCGCACAGTTTCGAATGAAAAACACGAAATCCAACAAAATTCCTTTGATGCTTACAAAAGTTTATTCCATATGACAAGAAAAGTTCTTCAGACTGCAAATATTAACTGTAGAAAGATTCAGATCCAAAATTGAAACTTGAAATACTCGAAACAGTATCCTTCAATTGCTCCAAATGATTCTAAGCATATAATGATTTCTCTTAGCGCTGAATGGAATTAGCAAAACAGAACTATACTGAACACATAAAACTCTTAAATAGCTGGAACCTGGTAGAAAACCACGCATGCACTCTTGCAAATTACCAAATCTGAGTCCGCCATCACCATGATACTATCACTGAGGGAATAGGTTAATACTATGGAATCTCAAAAGAACATCCTCTTTCTTATCTCTCCAAAAAATGCTTTAGACCAATACATATCTGTGAATGTTTTTGAGAATTGAGACTTCTCAGACAGTACAATTAGATGCTGTACATGCACCAATAACTCTTTCATCATAGTTGGAATTGCATCAACTAAAAAAAAAAAAATACTGTCAACAAAATTTGCGACCATAAACGTACATTATGTGCAAACATTTAAAACAGCAAAGCGGCAGACTCGTTGCTCGAGAAGAAAAAGGCACTATGACATGTATTTGTACTTCCCACCTTTGTAATGGGTCGACTTTGTTACTTTAGAGAATGCTACGCTCTCGCTTATTAAAACTGCAATAGCATACGATCAACTAGTCTTTCAAAGTTGGATCCAAGCAAGTAGAGAGAGGTCTCAATAAACACGAGCTTTGGGTGGAAATGTCTCGATTTCATCATCCAAAGTGTTCATATGCACAAGTCTGCATGCTAGCCTGACCTTTTCATTCTCCCAGTACCTGTGAACCAGAACAAAGATGTTACAGAGATTGATAAAGATGTCGAAGGAAAATTGTGGAAGGAAAAAAAGATTAATGTGCAAATCCTACACATGTATGTATTGGCTGCAGGAACCTTACACGATCCCATCATTAGCAATGATAACAGTTTAAATATCAACAGTTTGGTGTTTTTTTGTTGAGTTACAATTAATATTAATGGACTGTTACATTATGCATCTTACATAAAATCAACTATCCAAGGATGTAGACCGTTCTGTTCATGAAATCTTCTTTGCTACATTTAGATACAGACCCATATCCATCAAAGAATGTGGGGAACAATATGAAGTCATTAATTGCTCATTTGGCGAGTTCAATAATATTTAATAACCAAACGTCCAAAATATCTAAATAAATGATACAATGTTAATATAATAAACAAAACATTAATGTTATATAACTTGCGACATTTATTTTCGAGAAACATGATGCGTAAAAGATGCACATATTAAATTGAACAGAAATATAATACTGACCCTAATGTGTGCTTCTCATCCAGTTTTCGTCATCCCTTTTCTTAAAATAAATATATAAAAAATTGTTAAATCAAAGACACATAATTCAACTGAAGAAAATATATTTTCTTGGAAAGTGATATTTGACCGTAAAATCTTCACGAGCATGGGATCCTCTGCTCTCCTTTCTTGCCTCGGCAGAGTGCATAGTTATACAAGCATTTATTAGAAGATTTTCCAGCTCTATTGTCTCTATTAGGTGAGAATTCCTGTAACAATATCGTGAAAATGAGATAAGCAGCAGACATATTCAAGATATGATAAAGGGCACTTTGGAAATAAAATACCATATTAAACTCCGACCACGGATCTTGACATCATGAAAACTCTCCCATGCTTTGTCAATCAAGTGGCAACCTACAATCAAATTAAATGTAAGCGTCTGTCAGGACAAAAAAGACATGCATGTTTTTGCATCTACTGCCTTTAATCCTTCTTTTTTTGTTTGTAGAGGCACACTTAATTTATAATACAAATCTCACTACTAAGAAGCAGGACACGACCCCAGCTCACCCGTGTCCGTGTCGGGAACGTTGCAGACACGGGCACGTGCCTGACAGGGCACGACACGTGTCAGACACGGTCAACCCGTGTCCGACACGAGTTAACTGAGTTGACTCACCCGACACGGTCAACTCAGTGGGGATACATAGCAGGGACACGCGAAATAGGGGTTTGGTTTTAGTGTTTGTGGGATCGAACCAGACCCGACACTATTAAAAACCCTAAATTCCCAATCGCAGTCACAATCTCTCTCTCTCTCTCTCTCTCTCTCTCACACACACACACATCTCCAAAGAGAACCCTAACCCGCCGCCTCTCGTCGTCCTCCTTTTGCCCCCGTCCTCTCGCTGCCATCCACTCGACGTCTAATCTATAATCTCATTGTCGTCCTCTCGTCGAAGCTGCAACCTTGCAATCCAAGCGATCTCGTTGAAGCTGCAATTTCGTCGAAGGTGGTCGTCGTCCTCTCGCTATCGTCCAGAGGTATTTTACCCCTCTCTTGATCTCTCTCCCCCCATCGCTCTCTCTCACCCCTGATCTCGATCTCTACATCTCTCTGCTCCCCCTATCTCAATCTCTCTCCCCATCGCTCTCTCTTTCTTTCTTACCCCTGATCTCGATCTCTGCATCTCTCTGCTCCATCGCTCTCTCTCAATCTCTCTCTCTCTCCATCACTCCCCCCCCGCGCGATCTCGATCTCTCTCTGCTCCTCTCTCTCTCTCTCTCAGCTCCTCTCTCCCTCTTTATTCTCTAACTCTGTCTCTGCTTTCCCTCTCAGAGGGGGGGGGGAGTTAGAGAGCAGAGAGAGAAAGATAGTAGAGAGAGTTAGAAAGAGAAAGCAGAGCAGAGCCGAGAGAGATATTATGTGGATTATGTGAAAAATTGCTTAACGTTTAGGATATTATGTGGATTATGTGAAAAAGTGCTTAACATGCGTTACATTTTATAAAATTACCTATATATATAATAATAAAATATTGCTTGTCGTATCCCCGTGTCCTACTTTTTTGGATTTTGCTGTGTCCCGTGTCGTGTCCGTGTCCCGTGTCCGTGTCCGTGCGTCATAGTCTCACTAGTGTCCCAAAGAAGATGGTATGAGAAAACAATGGAAGTGTGTCCACAAAGCACAATTGTGTCATGTCCAAACCAAAAAGAGCAGTTTGACCATATATACCTTCTTCCAATGTTTCTTGAGTACGGAACACAGCAGCATTGTTCTGCATCACCCGTTGCATATCAAGGCGAATATTTGAAGTTGGCAGTGAACCGTTGGAATTTCTTAATTATCCAGCCAAGCAATGGTCCTCTCACCAGCATCTTTTTCAAGAGGCTTTTGCTTTTTGTCCTATATGAGTTCATAACAGAGAAGCGTATAAAATTCGCAAGCTCATTATGCATGATGTTGTACTACTTAGGAGAAAAGGATAAGTAACTTGCCTGGCTTATTGATCTCCAAAACCCTATTTGCGCAAGCTCTCCCAAAGACGACAATATCGAGAAGAGAATTGGCACCGAGGCGATTCGCACCATGAACTGATGTGCAAGCTGCTTCTCCTGCAGCCATCAGTCCAGGAATTACTGCATCTGGATCATTGCCTTTTATGTCAACTACCTGAAAAGTGACGTATAGACCAAAATTGTAATAACATGTAAGAACCAGATTGGCTGATTGTCAGCATTACAATACAAATTTCAGACATCCCGGTTCAATATTACCTCCCCATGGTAATTAGTTGGAATACCACCCATATTATAGTGCACTGTTGGTAGAACTGGTATTGGCTCTTTGGTAACATCAACACCAGCAAATATGGCAGCCGTTTCAGATATGCCTGGAAGTCTCTCCTTGAGAACTTCTGGTGGCAAGTGATTCAGGTGCAGATAAATGTGATCCTTCAGTGGTCCAGTGAATGATCAGAATATATCAAACTTAGTTCCAGTAAACGCAGGAAGTGCTGACCAATAAAGTTGAAGGTAATCTATTCATCTGCAGCTGAAGATTCATTTGGTCCTTAGGTTTGGCATTGCAGGGCAAGCATGGGGCCCACAAGTGAGCAAACAAACACAGACACCGGGCGAACAGGGAACCTTTTAGATGTATCATCATTTTGTTCACTTTAAAGCACTTTGAAATGCTTTACATTTGAAAGAAAGGGAAGAAAAATAATATAGCTTGATTCAGTTAACTTTGAGACACCCACTGAGATCAGCCAGCCGATCAAAAAAATTTCATGAAAGGATCATTTATAGGAATTTTATTGGCATTTTATAGACAATGGAGGCTGCATTATATAAAATACTCACCTACACCACGGCCTTCTCTTATTTCCATAGTCATGGATCTTGAAACATCATCTCATGATGCAAGATCCTTCGCAGTAGGAGCATATTGTGTTGGATGTGTTTTGAGTTGGAGGGAAAACTTGAGTTTCCCTCTTATTTGACTTTGGTTTTAGTCCACATTAGATAGGAGATGGGATGTTTGGTAGTATATATACCAACTCCTTCCATGCTTATTGTTATGAGTGTTGGGCCATGGGCCACATCCCCACACGCGCGCGCGCCGAACCGGGCCGGGCCGGGTGCGGGTGGCGCGCGCTCAAGACCTGTGGACACGAATGCAATTCGATTCAGGGGGCTCTTGAACCTAAAACTTTTTTTTTATTTTTTTAATTTTATTTAAAATTCTGTTTTGATTTTTTTGAGATTTTCTGTTCGGCTTTGACCCACTCTCCGGATCTGCTCGCGAACTGCACGATCGTGTGCAGATTTGGAGCGGAACTGTTACAACAGATGAATTCTAAGAATTTATAAATAACTTCTCGCAGTTCAGTTTGTTCACTAAAAAAAAAAATCTTACAATCTCTGTCTCCCTCCTCTAAATTTCTTTATTACAAATTCTGGTTTGGTTTCCTTGGTAATTTTTCGGAGCATTCTTTTACACACGGGCAACGAATTTCCATCTGAGTAGAGCCTAGCGCTTCGTCCGGGGCTGGGTGCTGGTGATCTACCGGGGGAACTTTTACAGTTAGGAGAGGGGGTCATTCTAAGGTCCGGACGAGATACCGACCATCTATCTTTTAGGACAGTACTTCTGCACAACTATCACCCCAGGCCAGCAATTTCTTTTTTTTTAATTTCTTTTTATTACTTGCATTTTTAGGACAATTATTCAAATTGGTTACAAATTTATAAATAAAATTGTTGCATGTTTTAAAAAAATAAGGGAATTGTAACCAACAATCTAGAAGATAGACTGTTATTTGATAATTTTCATGCAAGTAGAAAATGTCCCTGCAAGTAAAGATAATTAGTTTAAAAAAAATCTTAAAAAGGAATTTTTTTGCATTCTTACAGTTTATTTTTACAAGATCTTACCTAATTAGTTAAAGGATTTCATTAAACTCTTTCATTACAAAATAGTTTATAAAATCTTTCTAAATTATTTAGAACTTATCTTATCTCTTGTATGAATCTTTCAAATCTAATTTAGTATTTATCTCTTACAAGTTCTTGCATAGAAAATTTTTTGTTCAAATTCTTAGAAGGACAAATCTGTCAGATCAAAGAAAAAATCTTTTCATAATCTAATTGTTTTCATTGTAAAACGTTATTACAAGATCCAAGAAAAATCTTAATAATCTTAATAACTTTATTCATTACAAATCTATTTGTATTAATTATTACAAGGTCAAATCCTTTCATTACAAACTTTTATTCATTGTTTTCTTTTATAACATCTTATTTAGTGTGTTACGAAAAAAAAATCTTTTATATGATAATTTAAATTATTTAAATCTTGTCTTATTTATAAACTCATGTTACAAGATTTTACATACATTAATTAATTAATTGTTTATTTCTACTATATTAGTTAACTGAAATAGAATTGTCTAAATTCTTGCAATTATCTAATCCCTAATTGCATAGTTTAATTGCTTTAAATTTTATAGTCAATTATTAATTAATTCCTGCTAGTTTATTTCTGGAATTTAATTGGACTTATTGATTAGAAATTTAGAAGTAAATTAGTTTAAAAATTGAAATAACCTTTAGAAATCATTATTGTTATAATTTCAAATTAAGAAAATTAAAAGGACAAGTCTATAACTTGTTATATTTTACTTGAATTATTTGGCACATAATTAAAGAAAGATTATACACTATTTTATTCTGCAAACCCTAATCTAAAAACTACCAATATAAACTAAATTTTGACATTATCAAATAATTTTAAAATACAGAATTCAGGTAGCACCATCTCGTCACTATGGCTAACCCTGATCATTCTAAAGGTATCAAACTGGAGAAATTCTCTAACACATTCTTTAAGAAATGGGCAAACTAGATGAAATACTGGTTAACCACTTTAGGCTTATTTCAGCCATAGATGACACCATTCCTGCACCTTCTCCTAAACCATCTGTTGGCCCAGAGGCCTTCCACTCTAGTTTTGATGATGATTAACTCATGAAATTATGTTTACTAATAATCATGTGATGTTTAATTTCAGATCCTTAACTAAGATATTAGTAGGTGATTAGCTTCAACAAAGGTGTTTTGGAGATTCTCACATGGTGATTCAAGAGCCCGAGTATCAAGATCATATATAACACTCGTTGGAGTCAAGCTCGGTGGATCACGGTTTGAATCGAGTCGGCTTGAAGACGGAGTTCGTCAAGAAGACTTCGGTACTCAGTTTAGTTTATGTTTTAGATCCATGTGTAAAGATTAAATAGTGTGGTATGCTCAAGTTCACAACACACACACTTGTTTAAGTTTTCATGTTTATTGGTTTTCGGTTTTTGGTTTAACCGATCTTGGTTTTCATGAATAGATAGTATCAATACAAGTTTACATTGTTTAATGTATATTAGATTTGTTCTATATACATGTATGCTTCATATCTTAAACAAACTTATTTTGATATGCCTATTCATGTGTTTGGAGTTATGTTCTAACAAAACATATTTTCGGATTTAATATCAAAAACATGGATATATATATGTTTCATGTATATTGGAGTATATCAATATACAACATGCTTAAAGTTATTTAAATATCATGTTTTTGTATTTGGATGAGTTTTGGACAAAACGAATTTTCAATTCAAAAATCTAAGTTTTAGAAAATATAATTTTTAGTTTTCGGCAAAATTTCTAAGTCACAAAAATGGTTCAAAAAGTTTAAAATTTGTGTTGAAATTTTTCACACGAGTTTGTATATCAATGTATTATACTGAACTTATTTTTGTGGATTTTTAGAGAATTTTATGGGATTTATTTGACAAATAAAAACCAAGTTTTCAATCCCTTATTTAGTCATGTTCTGGCTTCTGCCGGTCGACCGGACTGGTCGACCGAGCTAGGAGTCGGTCGACCGAGTCCGGTCGACCGACGTGCACAGCCGTGCACGCCAGCTTTGGCTGGAGGGCCGGTCGACCGGATCGGTCGACCTCCAGAGAGCTTTTGCTCTCTGGAAAGCCCCGGTCGACCGAGTCGGTCGACCGGGCCCGTTGACCGAGGTTCCAACGGTCGGATTTTTGACCGTTGGCGGTCGACCGGGCCGGTCAACCGCCAGCCGCCAGGGCTGAAAAACAGCCCCAATGGCTAGTTTTTCCATGGGGCTATTTATACCCCATTGAGAGGTGTTTTACACCAAGATTTGAAGAGCTAAAAATTCTCCTTTCTACAAGTGTTTTATACAAGTTTTCAAAAGTGTTTTAGAGCTAAAAAGGATTCATCTTTATTTTGTTTTAAAAGAGTTGGAAAATCATTTGAAAAGAAAAATCTTTAGGAATTGGTTTGATCTTTATTTTCTATCTAAAGTTTTCCCTAGAGTTTTTCTTTGAGTTTTTGATTTCCAAACTCTTTGTTTTTCACACTTGAGCTATATCTCCTATCCTATCTATAGGATCTTTTATTTGTGAGAAAAGTTGTTTGTGGTTGAGATATACCACCAAGTTGTAAACCCTCCTTGACTTGTGATATCCCTCTTGGGTAGAGGTTGATTTGGAGTGGTGGTTAGCTCCCTTTAGTGAGAGGTTGAGATTGTGTATTGCTCCCTCTTGTGAGAGGTAGAGTTGGTGTTGGATTTGTATCCCTCTTAGAGAAGAGGTGGATTGTGGTTGTTTGGCTAAGGGCTTACCCCTCTTGTGTGAGGTGGTGTTTGTGTTGCCTCTAGTGAGAGGTTGTATTTGGTTGAGAGAGGAGTTGTGTACTCCCGGTTGTATTTGCCCCAAATCCTCGGTGGAGGTTCCCTGTGTGGGAGTCCTGTGTGGACAAGTTAGTAGATTGGAAATCCTTCTGGGTGAAGGCGGGGACGTAGAGCTGGGTGCTCGAACCTTGAAACAAATCTTCTTGTTTGCGCTTGATCCATTGACTCTAACTCTCTCTTTATATTGTGCCATTGCATCATTTCATATTGCTCATTCATATTATATGCTTGGCTTGTTGGTGTGTGTCTCACTTGTGCTTAACCACGAGAGCTTCATATAGCACCTCAACTCTTATTCAGAGGAATCAAGAGGAGTTAGTTCAGAACCCTTTACCGGGAATTCGGCTACACTCGTTGGTTGCATTAAGTGTAGTTGCAATTTAGTTTTAATTTTTACATTTAGTTCATTAGATTAGCAGTGCACCTATTCACCCCCCTCTAGGTGTACCTTCAATTGGCATCAGAGCCTACGCTCCTGATATTTAATTTAACCACCTAGAAGTGTGATCTTGGTTAGCTAATCTATCATTTGCATTTGCACATTTATACTATTTACACACACTCATGGATTGCTTGTCACCTCCCATGTTTGATGTCTCCAACATTGACATGTGAAAATTTAGGATGTCCATGTATTTGAAAACCCTAGGCTTGCATGTTTTCCTTGCCGCTACCAAGAAATCCTATCTTGGTAATAGCGATCATATAGAGGCCAATGCACAAGCCCTCGAGGCACTTAGAAGCACGCTTATAAAAGAATATCTTATGCTAGTTTCTAACTGTCATTCCGCCTTTACAGTGTGGAACACGTTGATCTCCTCCAAGCTTCAATTGCAAATCCAACCGGAGGATGAATCTAGTGGAGAATTCAAGCAACATTGCTACATGGTCCAAGGGAATGACTCCCTTGAGGTATATTCGGAATCTCAATTAGATAATGATGATGCTAGTTCTTCTTGTGATGATTATGTGGATCCAAATGCTTTGAATGAAGAACTTTCAATTGTTTGTGAAAAACTATTAGAAAAATATAATCTTTTGAAAAAGAAGAGTTTTGAACTTAACAAAGAAAATAAGGATTTATGTTCAAAACTTAATTTAGTTTTTCAAGAGAAGGAAGAGATTTCAAGTGAACGTGACTCACTTAAATCTCAACTAGACCTTACCCTAAAGGAAAATGAGATTTTAAAAAATAGAAATGATTGTAATGATGTTTTGAAGAAAAACAAAGTTATATCTTCAAAACTTGATTTTGTTGTTAAAGAGAATGATTCTTTGAAAATAAAAATTGCTTCAATTTCAAAGGATTTAGAAGTTTGTTTAAAGAAAAATGAATCTTTGAAAATTGATATTGATTCTTATGTTTGCCATGCTAGTGTAGCTTCACATTCTAACTCTCCTATTGCATGCTCCACTTCTTCTAACATTGAAAATGATATAAACTTGTTAAAAAAGAATATGGATTGTTTGGGCTCCACTTTGAGCCATTGTGCCATGAACCATACACGCTTGGAATCTTTGGTTCGAAAGAAACAAGTTCTATCTTTGCAAGCACACCATCCACGGCATACACATACTTCACACGTTCATGTACACAACACTATGTATGCTCATGTGTACACTTGTACACATTGTAGACGTAAGGGCCACCTTACTAAGTTTTGTTATGATCGTATACATGATGTAAATTTAGCAACTAAGTTTGTTTGGGTTAGGAAATGTGCTAACCCCCATGGACCCAAAAGAGTGTGAGTACCAAAGACCACCCCTATTGTTTTTGATGTAGGTGTGGGCTCTCGCATGACTTGAAAGTGATGGTACCTTGAGGTGGATGCGTTCCGAGCTTAAAGAGGACAATTTGGATGCATCACTTTCAAGGGGAGTTTGGTGGGGGACCACCTTGTTTTGGAGACATGGAGAGTTGCCCTCATGGTTTTGGTAACAATCCCTTACTCCCATTTATGTTTACATGCTTATCTTATTGTTGAGTTCTAACATGTCATATTTATATGTTCATTATGTCATATGCCATATTTATTAGATTAGTGATATACATGTTTAGTTATCTGAGACACCCGTGTTTTATATGGATTCATATTTAGTGTTCTCACTTTGTTTTTAACTAATGTGTATGTCCTAGATCTAATGCATGTGCATATACATATTGATCATATGGATGTTTATGAGTTTTGTTTTTGACTTTTATGCTTCATGTTTTGATTACATGTTTGGATGTTAGTTTTCATTAAAACTAAGATATATACTTGTACAACTAGTGAGCCACAAATAGATCATTATATGTTTGTGCTTGAACGCTCATTTGTACTCATTAGATGTACTAGTATAGTCTAGTTTTGATGATTCATGCATTTGACTTGTATTCCCCATTTTACATGTTTTTTATGTTTATGTTTAACTTTATGTATATGTCTATTTTGTCTAAACTATTAGCTATACATATACATTCTTGAGTCACTTGCCTTCATGCATATACTTTTGTGGACTCGTTATGTTTGGATATGTATGTATACTTTAGTTTGAACATGACATACATATACCTTGAAGATTAAATCGTTTTGATGATTTTCATGTTTTAAGGAATTTTGAGCTTAATTGACTATTTTCATGATAATGTGTTTCACATAACTTGTACACTCACTTCATTTAAATGTTTTCTCATGATTTTGTTTTCATGAGTACAATTTGTGCTAATATAGATTTTGAGTGTTTAGTGATCATGTGATTTACATATTTTTCATGAAATATATTTTTGTTTTATTCCTTCTTGAAGGATTTCGTACTAGTTTACAAATTTTTCATATAACTAGTTCGTATTCTTCATATGGTAGAGTTTTCAAACATACTTTATCTTCAAACCTATTTTTGAAAACCCCTACCCATTTCAAGGGCGGTTGGTTGGGCGACCATGCCTTGTATGCTTATTATTGAAAATCTTTTTAAACTTGTGCATGAAATGGGTGGTAGGTAATATGAGTTATACACTTGATCATATTATGTTTTTAATTGGTATCTTATACAAGCTTATGCATTACCTTCAATTGGTATTTAAGAAAAATACTTTCAAACTGGTAAAATTGGTATCAAGATTTTCTTTTATTCCTTGTTTACTCACAATTGGTATCAAGATTTTGTTTACCTTCAATTGGAATCATAATGCACTACATTGATATATTCTTTAATTGGTATCCATGAAAAATTATATTGGTATCTTAAAATTTGATTTACTAAGATATCTCAAATTTGTTTTTAATAAGAAAATTAAAAATGTTTTTGTAACGCCCCGATCCTAAAGATACGGAGTCGTTATGGCGACGTATATACGCGTGGATAATACCCCACGTATATACGCTAAGCCTAAGTTGTAACCCGAACAAGCTATGAATCGGAAGCATAATGATCAAAGAACACTGCAATAATACATATAAGACTACACCTGATAGCAATGAATAACAGGAAGAAAATGACAGCTGAATAGAAATCAAAGGTGATATACAGGAATCAAAGAATAATAACAAGAATGAAATGCAAGTATACCAGAATCAAGGGGAGAGGACCCAAGCTCCTCGCCAGGCGTACCGTCTCATCGAACACCTGCACATTAGAACAACCATCCAATAGCTGGACGTGCAAATCCAGGGTCGTCAGAATGCGACCATAATGAGTGTGTGTGTAAAGGGGAAACAGCTCGTGCAGAAGAAACCATGTGCATATATAATAATAAGGACAACTGCAGATAGAAAGACTAAATAACACAATAAATAACTGAACAGTAACACATATGATGAAAACATGAATACAGATAGCAGTCAAATGGCACAACTGTAAATATGCAATCAATGTCAATATAAGTATCCATCACGTGTCACTAAACTGGTATCCAAGTCTGGTCATAAGTCTGATCCTGGTTATAATCATGTGGTCCTGGTTACAATCATGTCTGTCACAGTGATATATATGTACAATCAGATAATTACAGTCAGTCACAATGCATTAACAATTCATCATCATTTATTATGTCAGCGAACACCAATTGCCACATGCAGTAGACGCATCCCATACTACGCCTACCGCACGTGTCAATCAAGGTCCTAAGTTATTGAAATTAATAGAAGAGACTTTGTCCATGCTTTAGGTGGGTTCCGTACATACCCGGAACCACGGCCCAATCACCTGGCGCTGAACCAGGTCCTACCGCTAGGTAGTCAATAACAATAACAATAACAATGTGTCAATAATAATGACAACAATGAACAATACGGGATGTCAGTCATCCCCCGGAACCCTGCAGTGGAACCGTATCTCGGCTGCGCAACCTGTATCCTAGGTCCACCCAAAATACAGACGCTGTCTCCTCCATCAATTTCCCCAATCCCAGTGTAAGTTGTCAATTTACATTATTATATTTAATTCAGTTAAATCAGTCAATGTATATTATTATTTATAACAATCAATATCCATGTCATGTCAATTACTGGGACGATACAGTAACAGTAACAATATCAATGTAACAATAACAATGTGAACAATATTACCGTATAACGGTAGGACAATATAACAATGAATGTGTTACGGTCCGACAATATTTTCCCAGTAACTTTCAATAACATGGATTTATACAATAACAGTAGATAATACTCAATAGCAAGTCTCATTTGGAACTGGTCAATATCTCACATGCCTGTACTGCATATAACAATAGCCGATCTCAATAGTCATCATGAACCTGCCCTCAATAGTCATCCTGACCGTCAAATATCAATCTATGTCAAAGTAATCCAGTACAGTAATCCACAAGTTTAATAAATCAATAACCTGTTCTCTCATTATATCAGTTTAATCTGATCTTTACGTCATCAGTATATTCACATCTCAATAACCGAAACAGTCAATGCTCTGATACATCTATTCAGATCTCCACACTCTAGTCTGATCAAAGTCATCACCCCTCCATACTAAAGAGATATCATTAACTATTCCATCAACTTATATCCCCAATACTATCCTTGCAAATCATTAAGTATCAGTCCGTATCAGTAATCTAGTACAATAAATCACCATCTGAATATATCAATAATCAGTCTCTCCCTGTCAATCTACTCTGATCCTCAAGTCACCAATAACAGAGATCAACCGTAAAAGTTATCAAACTGTGCATATAGTTTATTACTGATATCAATGCATTCACCCTCACAGTAATTATATTTCTATCACTAGGTAACAACAATAAATGACAGTCTATTAGTATTCTCGAAATCAACTAACATAACGGATATTGAGATCACAAGTAAATAATGGATACATCCTCAAAATCAGATTCTTCCAACTATAATCAAGATCATGTTACATATCTATATCAAGGATAAGCTACACACACCATACATAATGACAATCTATAAACTGATAAGGACAATCTATAAACTGATAAGATCCAGTGTAAAAATATATCAGGAGTCACCTCTGAATCTAACTAAGTCCATGTCAATCCAAGTATCGGTAAGGTAAAGTCATATCTAACACTTCCCCGATATCCACTGGAATTCTAATTAAATACACATATGCTCCATCATGTAATCTCTACAATAATAATCCAAACACCCATATAATCAACATAGGATTCCAACATAATTGTTAACACATGCATATCATTTCCTATGCATTCAACATGTAATGTAGAAGGGGGTGACAACTCACATCCGTGCTTAATAATCTCTACACATAATCATGTAAAACATGTGCACAACACAACAAATTACACCACATACACAAACATGTCTATGATTAATAAATTAATTAAAGAGAGAGAAAGAGAGAGAGACACTCACATTGGGGAATCTGCTCGTCGTCGGGCGAGTCGCTACCGCGGTCGCTGTGGTGCGGTTCCTCGCCAACGGACTGCACGGGAGGGTGGCTAGGTTGCTGGGGAAGGCCACCGTGCTGGTCTCCGACGATGGGCTGGCGTGGATCGGGAGAACTCGCTGCTCGCTCGTGGCCGTGCTGCTGCTCTCCTTCCTGGGCTGCTGGTCCGGATCTCACCAAACAAATCCAAAATGCTCTAGCACCAACCAAACATACAAATAATTATAAATGTATACTAAACACTCTCCCGAGCAACCCGACACATACGTGTACATCCACGTACATGTACAAGTATGCACATACATCCATACCCATTAATTAAGACTCATTTATTAATCACTAAACTATACATATAAATATTTAAAGAATGAATTCATGCATTCATATACATCATGCATACACATGCATGCATCCAAACTTGCAAAGGCACTCACGCACACATATGCAAACACACATTTATTTAAAGTTCTCAATTATTACAAGATTGTCCCCTATACAATAAAATGTAAAACTAACCTCGAGCCGATTTGCGGCGCACCGACGGAGGCTCCGACGGAGGCGTACGGGGCCGCGGAGGGTGTCGTTGGATAGAGCAACTCGCCGCGAAGGGCGTGGGGTGCGTACGCGCTCGCCGACGACGATCAACGGCATCCCGCGGAGAGCCCGAAAATAGCTCGGAGTAAGGTTTCCGCACATGAAATAAAACACACACCAATCAAAATTCTCACACATTATTCATACATAATATACACCAATAATTAAGGATGAAAAAATGAATAGGGAGAAAGGGGACTCACGGCCTCATCACCTGCGGTCTGGAGTAAGGTGCTTTCCACACAAGAAATAAATCACATATTAATATATATACAATCTCAAACATGTAAGCATCTATATAAAACTTAATAACTCACACACACATGGACACCCACGGTTTGATATGGGGTGCGGCTCTGTTGCCGTGAGCTGCACTTGGAAAGGGGCATCCAATGAAAACAAGGTATATAACTACAACTAAATTATTACCAAGCAACTAAATTCACCACATAAATTTAAGTACATACATAATAATACCAATCACCATGAATATAAAAACCTATGTTAAAATTGGATACAGGAGGTGAAGAAAACTCACAGCCAACGGGGATTTGGGACCCAGCCAATGCTATCGGGGCTCTGGTGTAGTTCTACCTGGGGACCTGGCTCCTGGAGGAGGCTGATAGGCGCGGCCTGTTGGAGGAGCTTGACGTGATGGGGGATCTCGGCCGAAGGGTGTTGCCGAGGGCTGCTACTAGGGGTGCGCCGGCCTGCTGCTAGCTGCCGAGATGGAAGAAGAGGAGTGCGGCGGAGCTTCGGCAACAATGGGGGATGCTGTGCTGAATTCGGCCAGGCAATTGGGCGGCGGCTGGAGTTGTGAAGGAGGCATGATTAGTTTAGGGATTTGTTTAGGTTAGGGTTAAGTATTGAGATTATATATAGGATGGGTTAATTAATGGGTTTCGGGTTGGATTATTGGGTTTGGGTAGAAAATAGGTATAAATTAATGGGTCTAAGGTAATGGGTATGATAATGGGTTGAGGGTATGGGTAGGATTAGATAATGAGAATTAATATGGGGAAAAGATCAAGGATACAAGGAAAGGAGATAATGCAAACAATAATAAATAAATTGCATATCCAATAATAATATTAACAGGAAAAATAATAAATTAACTTGATTAAATAAAAATAATCTGCAAATCAAAATAAATACTTGAAGAAAATAAAAATACAGTATTTCTGGCTGGGGATCTTACACTCTACCCACCTTATAAAAATTTCGTCCCCGAAATTCAAATAAAGCAGGGGATGGTAAGAGAATCCCAAAAATCAAAGATGAAGACAAATAAACTTCACATCGCTTCTCTGGACATCATAAATCCACCACGCTTCCGCTGCGCTACTCTGATTCTGCTACTGGCTTCAACATGAAGTATCCACACCCAAGAGATAGAATTAGAAGAAATAGAATAGAAAAGAAGGATGAAATCAAGATGGAAATCCAAATCACTCAAAAGAAGAGTAGAGATTAAGGATATCGAAAGATCAAAGATGAGAATTTCCAAAGGAAGGATGGCCAATTCCAAATGGACTGAATATCATAATGGATAGTATATGTATATTGCAGTATAACAATAGCCTATTTTCAAGTTACCGGTAAGAGCTAGGTCTCTCTTGCGAAACAAAAGTCAAAATTTCACATCACAAGTCGAAAACCTAGGCTCTGATACCACTCTGGAACGCCCTGATCCTAAAGATACGGAGTCGTTATGGCGACGTATATACGCGTGGATAATACCCCACGTATATACGCTAAGCCTAAGTTGTAACCCGAACAAGCTATGAATCGGAAGCATAATGATCAAAGAACACTGCAATAATACATATAAGACTACACCTGATAGCAATGAATAACAGGAAGAAAATGACAGCTGAATAGAAATCAAAGGTGATATACAGGAATCAAAGAATAATAACAAGAATGAAATGCAAGTATACCAGAATCAAGGGGAGAGGACCCAAGCTCCTCGCCAGGCGTACCGTCTCATCGAACACCTGCACATTAGAACAACCGTCCAATAGCTGGAAGTGCAAATCCAGGGTCGTCAGAATGCGACCATAATGAGTGTGTGTGTAAAGGGGAAACAGCTCGTGCAGAAGAAACCATGTGCATATATAATAATAAGGACAACTGCAGATAGAAAGACTAAATAACACAATAAATAACTGAACAGTAACACATATGATGAAAACATGAATACAGATAGCAGTCAAATGTCACAACTGTAAATATGCAATCAATGTCAATATAAGTATCCATCACGTGTCACTAAACTGGTATCCAAGTCTGGTCATAAGTCTGATCCTGGTTATAATCATGTGGTCCTGGTTACAATCATGTCTGTCACAATGATATATATGTACAATCAGATAATTACAGTCAGTCACAATGCATTAACAATTCATCATCATTTATTATGTCAGCGAACACCAATTGCCACATGCAGTAGACGCATCCCATACTACGCCTACCGCACGTGTCAATCAAGGTCCTAAGTTATTGAAATTAATAGAAGAGACTTTGTCCATGCTTTAGGTGGGTTCCGTACATACCCGGAACCACGGCCCAATCACCTGGCGCTGAACCAGGTCCTACCGCTAGGTAGTCAATAACAATAACAATAACAATGTGTCAATAATAATGACAACAATGAACAATACGGGATGTCAGTCATCCCCCGGAACCCTGCAGTGGAACCGTATCTCGGCTGCGCAACCTGTATCCTAGGTCCACCTAAAATACAGACGCTGTCTCCTCCATCAATTTCCCCAATCCCAGTGTAAGTTGTCAATTTACATTATTATATTTAATTCAGTTAAATCAGTCAATGTATATTATTATTTATAACAATCAATATCCATGTCATGTCAATTACTGGGACGATACAGTAACAGTAACAATATCAATGTAACAATAACAATGTGAACAATATTACCGTATAACGGTAGGACAATATAACAATGAATGTGTTACGGTCCGACAATATTTTCCCAGTAACTTTCAATAACATGGATTTATACAATAACAGTAGATAATACTCAATAGCCAGTCTCATCTGGAACTGGTCAATATCTCACATGCCTGTACTGCATATAACAATAGCCGATCTCAATAGTCATCATGAACCTGCCCTCAATAGTCATCCTGACCGTCAAATATCAATCTATGTCAAAGTAATCCAGTACAATAATCCACAAGTTTAATAAATCAATAACCTGTTCTCTCATTATATCAGTCTAATCTGATCTTTACGTCATCAGTATATTCACATCTCAATAACCGAAACAGTCAATGCTCTGATACATCTATTCAGATCTCCACACTCTAGTCTGATCAAAGTCATCACCCCTCCATACTAAAGAGATATCATTAACTATTCCATCAACTTATATCCCCAATACTATCCTTGCAAATCATTAAGTATCAGTCCGTATCAGTAATCTAGTACAATAAATCACCATCTGAATATATCAATAATCAGTCTCTCCCTGTCAATCTACTCTGATCCTCAAGTCACCAATAACAGAGATCAACCGTAAAAGTTATCAAACTGTGCATATAGTTTATTACTGATATCAATGTATTCACCCTCACAGTAATTATATTTCTATCACTAGGTAACAACAATAAATGACAGTCTATTAGTATTCTCGAAATCAACTAACATAACGGATATTGAGATCACAAGTAAATAATGGATACATCCTCAAAATCAGATTCTTCCAACTATAATCAAGATCATGTTACATATCTATATCAAGGATAAGCTACACACACCATACATAATGACAATCTATAAACTGATAAGGACAATCTATAAACTGATAAGATCCAGTGTAAAAATATATCAGGAGTCACCTCTGAATCTAACTAAGTCCATGTCAATCCAAGTATCGGTAAGGTAAAGTCATATCTAACACTTTCCCGATATCCACTGGAATTCTAATTAAATACACATATGCTTCATCATGTAATCTCTACAATAATAATCCAAACACCCATATAATCAACATAGGATTCCAACATAATTGTTAACACATGCATATCATTTCCTATGCATTCAACATGTAATGTAGAAGGGGGTGACAACTCACATCCGTGCTTAATAATCTCTACACATAATCATGTAAAACATGTGCACAACACAACAAATTACACCACATACACAAACATGTCTATGATTAATAAATTAATTAAAGAGAGAGAAAGAGAGAGAGACACTCACATTGGGGAATCTGCTCGTCGTCGGGCGAGTCGCTACCGCGGTCGCTGTGGTGCGGTTCCTCGCCAACGGACTGCACGGGAGGGTGGCTAGGTTGCTGGGGAAGGCCACCGTGCTGGTCTCCGACGATGGGCTGGCGTGGATCGGGAGAACTCGCTGCTCGCTCGTGGCCGTGCTGCTGCTCTCCTTCCTGGGCTGCTGGTCCGGATCTCACCAAACAAATCCAAAATGCTCTAGCACCAACCAAACATACAAATAATTATAAATGTATACTAAACACTCTCCCGAGCAACCCGACACATACGTGTACATCCACGTACATGTACAAGTATGCACATACATCCATACCCATTAATTAAGACTCATTTATTAATCACTAAACTATACATATAAATATTTAAAGAATGAATTCATGCATGCATATACATCATGCATACACATGCATGCATCCAAACTTGCAAAGGCACTCACGCACACATATGCAAACACACATTTATTTAAAAGTTCTCAATTATTACAAGATTGTCCCCTATACAATAAAATGTAAAACTAACCTCGAGCCGATTTGCGGCGCACCGACGGAGGCTCCGACGGAGGCGTACGGGGCCGCGGAGGGTGTCGTTGGATAGAGCAACTCGCCGCGAAGGGCGTGGGGTGCGTACGCGCTCGCCGACGACGATCAACGGCATCCCGCGGAGAGCCCGAAAATAGCTCGGAGTAAGGTTTCCGCACATGAAATAAAACACACACCAATCAAAATTCTCACACATTATTCATACATAATATACACCAATAATTAAGGATGAAAAAATGAATAGGGAGAAAGGGGACTCACGGCCTCATCACCTGCGGTCTGGAGTAAGGTGCTTTCCACACAAGAAATAAATCACATATTAATATATATACAATCTCAAACATGTAAGCATCTATATAAAACTTAATAACTCACACACACATGGACACCCACGGTTTGATATGGGGTGCGGCTCTGTTGCCGTGAGCTGCACTTGGAAAGGGGCATCCAATGAAAACAAGGTATATAACTACAACTAAATTATTACCAAGCAACTAAATTCACCACATAAATTTAAGTACATACATAATAATACCCAATCACCATGAATATAAAAACCTATGTTAAAATTGGATACAGGAGGTGAAGAAAACTCACAGCCAACGGGGATTTGGGACCCAGCCAATGCTATCGGGGCTCTGGTGTAGTTCTACCTGGGGACCTGGCTCCTGGAGGAGGCTGATAGGCGCGGCCTGTTGGAGGAGCTTGACGTGATGGGGGATCTCGGCCGAAGGGTGTTGCCGAGGGCTGCTACTAGGGGTGCGCCGGCCTGCTGCTAGCTGCCGAGATGGAAGGAGAGGAGTGCGGCGGAGCTTAGGCAACAATGGGGGATGCTGTGCTGAATTCGGCCAGGCAATTGGGCGGCGGCTGGAGTTGTGAAGGAGGGCATGATTAGTTTAGGGATTTGTTTAGGTTAGGGTTAAGTATTGAGATTATATATAGGATGGGTTAATTAATGGGTTTCGGGTTGGATTATTGGGTTTGGGTAGAAAATAGGTATAAATTAATGGGTCTAAGGTAATGGGTATGATAATGGGTTGAGGGTATGGGTAGGATTAGATAATGAGAATTAATATGGGGAAAAGATCAAGGATACAAGGAAAGGAGATAATGCAAACAATAATAAATAAATTGCATATCCAATAATAATATTAACAGGAAAAATAATAAATTAACTTGATTAAATAAAAATAATATGCAAATCAAAATAAATACTTGAAGAAAATAAAAATACAGTATTTCTGGCTGGGGATCTTACAGTTTTAATTTATATTGCCTATATGTAAGGAGAGCTTAACATCTCTTCTACATATAGATTCATGTTGAGTGTATCTTATATTGAGGAGCCTGACAACTCTTCTTTATGCGGTACACGTGTGTAGGGGGAGCTTCACATCTCCTCTTATGCATTGCATATTATGTGTTATGTGAATTAGGGCTTGTCATCCTCTCTTCATGTAATGCATGTATGAAGGGAAGTTAACTTAGCGTCTTCCTCTTCATGAATGTATATCGCATATATCTTTTTATTGATTGATTTGAGTTCACCTCTTTGTGGGGGAGAACATTATTTTTGTGTTTACTTTAACCCCTTTGCTGATGATTGACAAAAAGGGGGAGAAGTATTTCAGTATATATGCATGTTTTCCTTACTTTATTCAAGAAGGGGGAAAAGTATTTCAGTATATATGCAATGAAATTTGGAAAAGATTTCTTGTTTATGCATATTGTTTTGTTTTGGAGAAAAGAATTTGATGTGTTTCATGCTTATTTATGCATGTTTATCTCCTTATATTTGCATATATGTTTGTTTAGATTCATGTGCTTCATTGCATATTTATTTATTTATTGCTATGCATGAGTTAAGGGGGAGCTTCTTTGAAGCTTTACTTTAATCCATGCATATATAACTCCATGAGTTTTGTCATCATCAAAAAAGGGGAGATTGTTGACCCAGAGGCCTTCTACTCTAGTTTTGATGATGATTAACTCATGAAGTTATGTTTACTAATAATCTTGTGATGTTTAGGTTCAGATCCTTAACTAAGATATTAGTAGGTGATTAGCTTCAACAAAGGTGTTTTGGAGCTTCTCACATGGTGATTCAAGAGCCCGAGCATCAAGATCATATATAGCACTCGTTGGAGTCAAGCTCGGTGGATCACGGTTTGGATCGAGTCGGCTTGAAGACGGAGTTCGTCAAGAAGACTTCGGTACTCAGTTTAGTTTATGTTTTAGATCCATGTGTAAAGATTAGATAGTGTGGTATGCTCAAGTTCACAACACGCATACTTGTTTAAGTTTTCATGTTTATTGGTTTTCGGTTTTTGGTTTAACCAATCTTGGTTTTCATGAATAGATAGTATCAATACAAGTTTACATTGTTTAATGTATATTAGATTTGTTCTATATACATGTATGCTTCATATCTTAGACAAACTTATTTTGATACGTCTATTCATGTGTTTGGAGTTATGTTCTAACAAAACATATTTTCGGATTTAATATCAAAAACATGGATATATATATGTTTCATGTATATTGGAGTATATCCATATACAACATGCTTAAAGTTGTTTAAATATCATGTTTTTGTATTTGGATGAGTTTTGGACAAAACGAATTTTCAATTCAAAAATCCAAGTTTTAGAAAATACAGTTTTTTATTTTTCGGCAAAATTTTTAAGTCACAAAAATGGTTCAAAAAGTTTAAAATTTGTATTGAAAATTTTCACACGAGTTTGTATATCAATGTATTATACTGAACTTATTTTTGTGAATTTTTAGAGAATTTTATGGGATTTATTTGACAAATAAAAATGAAGTTTTCAATCCCTTATTTAGTCATGTTCTGGCTTCTGCCGGTCGACCGGACTAGTCGAGCGAGCTAGGAGTCGATCGAGCGAGTCTGGTCGACCAACGTGCACAGCCGTGCACGCCAGCTTTGGCTGGAGGGCCGGTCGACCGGATCGGTCGACCGCCAGAGAGCTGCTCTCTGGAAAGCTCCGGTCGACCGGCAGAGAGCTCTGCTCTCTGTTCCAGCCTGCGTTCGAACGGGCCGGTCAACCGAGGCTCCAACGGTCGAATTTTTGACTGTTGGCGGTCGACCGAGCCGGTCGACCGCCAGCCGCCAGGGCTGAAAAACAGCCCCAACGGCTAGTTTTTCTATGGGGCTATTTATACCCCCATTTAAAGGTGTTTTACATCAAGATTTGAAGAGCCAAAATTTCTCCTTTCTACAAAATTTTTTATACAAGTTTTCAAAAGTGTTTTAGAGCCAAAAAGAATTCATCTTTATTTTGTTTTAAAAGAGTTGGAAAATCATTTGAAAAGAAAAATCTTTAAGAATTGGTTTGATCTTTATTTTCTATCTAAAGTTTTCTCTAGAGTTTTTCTTTGAGTTTTTGATTTCCAAACTCTTTGTTTTTCACACTTGAGCTATATCTCCTATCTTATCTATAGGATCTTTTATTTGTGGGAAAAGTTGTTTATGGTTGAGATATACCACCAAGTTGTAAACCCTCCTTGACTTGTAATATCCCTCTTGGGTAGAGGTTGATTTGGAGTGGTGGTTAGCTCTCTCTAGTGAGAGGTTGAGATTGTGTATTGCTCCCTCTTGTGAGAGGTGGAGTTGGTGTTGGATTTGTATCCCTCTCAGAGAAGAGGTGGATTGTGGTTGTTTGGCTAAGGGCTTACCCCTCTTGTGTGAGGTGGTGTTTGTGTTGCCTCTAGTGAGAGGTTGTATTCGGTTGAGAGAGGAGTTGTGTGCTCCCGGTTGTATTTGCCCCAAATCCTCGATGGAGGTTCCCTGCGTGGGAGTCCTGTGTGGACAAGTTAGTGGATTGAAAATTCTTCTGAGTGAAGGCGGGGACGTAGAGCTGGGTGCTCGAACCTCGAAACAAATCTTCTTATTTGCGTTTGATCCATTAACTCTAACTCTCTCTCTTTATATTGTGCCATTGCATCATTTCATATTGCTCATTCATATTATATGCTTGGCTTGTTGGTGTGTGTCTCACTTGTGCTTAACCACGAGAGCTTCATATAGCACCTCAACTCTTATTCAGAGGAATCAAGAGGAGTTAGTCCAGAGCCCTTCACCAGGAATTCGGCTACACTTGTTGGTTGCATTAAGTGTAGTTGCAATTTAGTTTTAATTTCCGCATTTAGTTCATTAGATTAGCAGTACACCTATTCACCCCCCTCTAGGTGTACCTTCACCATCATCTATTGGATCTTCTCCTTTTGAAACTCCTCCTAGAACTCCTTCCTCCTACATATATTTGAAATCTGAAGAAATTGACTATCATTGTCTCCATAGAATTCTTGGTGCACTCTCTGATAGTCTATATGACATTTATTATGAATATAAGAGTGCTAAAGAACTGTAGACAGCACTCGAGGATGAATATGGCCTCGATGACGCTGGAATCGAAAGATTCACCTCCTCCTCATTCAACAAATTCATGACGACTGATAGTAAATAAATTAATGATTAACTTCATGAATTTCAAGATTATATCCGACAACTTCAATCAAAAGGAAATCAATTCTCCAATGATTACAAGGTGTCATGTCTCATTGATAAACTCCCTCCTTCCTGATCAATCTTTACTGGAAATCTCCGTCACAAGCAAGATGACTCCCTCATTCAAACCCTAAAAGCGATTCGCATAGAAGATCAGTATAGACAAAACTCAAAAACCAAGTCAGAAATGAAAGTTAAAGTGAACTTGGTGGAGGATAAGCCTAAGCGGAAATTTATGAATCCCAAGGGCAAGAAATTTAAAAAACCCAATCATTTTCATTCTTCTCCCCATGCAAATTCCTCTTCTTTCAAACCTTCTCAATCTTCCTTCTTCAAATCCAAAACCTTTGGCCAGAAGACTAATGGAAGATTCTGCTACCTCTGCGGAAGAACGAATCACAGGGCGCCTCAATATTTCAACCGGAAGAAAGAACATATCAAAGCTCAACCAAGAGGAAATGGAGAAAATGGCGGACACAAGGTCAACATGGTAGAACTGAACTCCAACTCCTTTAGGTTAGATTCTTCTCTTCATATTGTCAACTCTATCACCTTCTCCTCAGACTGCTGGCCCGGAGGCCTTCCTCTCTAGTTTTGATGATGATTAACTCATGTAGTTATGTTTACTAATTATCTTGTGATTTTAGTTACAGATCATTGATCAAGATATTAGTTGGTGATTGCTTCAAAAAGAGGAGTTTGGAAGCTTTCACATGGTGATTCCAGGGCCCGAGCATCAAGATCATACATAGCCTTGCTCGGTGGATCACGTTTGGGATCGAGTCGGCTTGAAGATGAAGATCGTCAAGAAGACTTAGGTATCCTAGTTTTAGTTTAGTGTGTTTTAGATCCATGTGTAAAGATAAGAATAGTTGATATGCTCAAGTGCACAACACACACGTTTTATGGTTTTTCGGTTTTTAGTTTAACCAATATTTGTTTTCATGAATAGATTGATCAAAACAAGTTTAAATGGTTTATATGTATAGTAGATGCATTCTTTCTATACATGCATGCTTAAACTTTTTAGACAAACTTATTTTGACTTTCCTATTCATGTATTGAAAAATCCAAGTTTGATAAAATACATGTTTTGGTTTTTGATAAAAATGTTATAACACAAAAATAGTTCAAATTGCTTGATATTTGAGTTGAAACTTTTATCACATGTTTATATATCAATGCAAAATGTTAAAACTATTTTTAGGGATTTTTAGAAGTTTTTAAAAGAATTTTTAAAAATATTTTTAACCCCAGTTTCTGACCCAGAACAGTGGCTGACAGGCCAGGTCGGCCGACCGCACGGTCGACCGCACCAAGGGCCGGTCGACCGCAGAGCTGTGCACGTCTGGCAGCACAGTGGGACGGCCGACCGACCGGTCGACCGGACCAGAGAGTTCTGCTCTCTGTATCTGGGTGGTCAACCGAGATTGCCCAACGGTCATATTTATGACCGTTGGCGGTCGACCGGCCGGTCGACCGCCAGCCTGTCAGGCTGACAGATCAGCCTAACGGCTAGTTTTCTGTTTGGGCTATAAATACCCCATTTCTTGGGGGTTTTGGCTACGATTTTCTAGAGCAAAAATTTTCCTATTCTCTGATTTTAAAAACAAGTTTTCAAAAGTGTTTAAGTGCCAAAAAGATCAATCTTATTTGTTTTAAGTGTTTTGTTTATTTTCAAAGAAAATAGGTTTTTGGGAATTGGTTTCTTGTTCTTCATTTCTATATCAATTTGGTATTTTCCCAAGAGATTTTCTTTGATCAAAGCACTTGTTTTTTTTTCACACTTGAGCTTATCATCTATCATATTCTATTAGGATCTTGTTTTGTGTAAAAGAAAAAAGAGAGATTGTTTGAGGTTGTGGAAACCTCCAAGTTGAACACCCTTACTTTTGTTGTATCCCTCTTTGGTAGAGGTTGATCGGGTGATTGGTTTGCTCCCTCTTTGGTAGAGGTTGAGTTGGTTGGTTTGCTCCCTCTAGTGAGAGGTGGAGTTTGGTTGTAACCCTCTTCGGTAGAGGCGTTGGTTGTTGTTTGGCTACGGGCCTACCCCTCGGTTGTGAGGCGGTGTTTGAGAGAGGAGTTCGGTACTCCCTTGTTGTAAAAATCCTTCTCGGTGAAGGTTCCCTCGGTGGGAGTCCTCGGTGGACAAGATAGTGGATTAGAAATCCTTCTCGGTGAAGGCGAGGACGTAGAGCTAGGGGCTCGGACCTCGAAATATATCTTTGTGTTTGCGTTTGATCCATTGTCTCTCTAACTCTCTCTTTTATTTTGTGCAAAGCATTATTCATATTGCCATATCATTCATATTGCTTGTGTTGTCTTGCATCGTTCATATTGCTATATCTCTTATATGCTTGGATTGCTTGTGTGTGCCTCACTTGTACTTAACCACAAGAGCTTCATATAGCACCTCAACCCTTATCTAGGGGAATCAAGAGGAGTTAGTCCAGAGCCCTTCACGGAGAATTCGGCTACACTTGTTGGTTGTATTAAGTGTGATTGCAAAATTTGTTTTAGCTTCCGCATTTAGTTTCTAGATTAGCATTATCACCTATTCACCCCCCTCTAGGTGATTTACACAGACTGGTAGTTAGATTTAGGAGCCAATATTCACATATGTACTGATCGCTCCTTGTTTAAATCCTATTAGAAACAGCGTAGAGGAAGCGTGAGCCTGGCAGATGACTCCACTGGAGAGATAAAGGGAACTAGACGTATTGATCTCAGAATGACCTCAGGAAAAATTCTAACTCTTCAAAGCGTCCTGCATGTACCCACACTTCAGAGAAATCTGATCAGCGAGTCTTCACTTCTTAGAGCTGGCTATAGAATTGTCAAGAAATCCAATAAGTTTGTAATCTCCAAGTCAAATATTTTCATTGGAAAATGATTTGTTTGTGATGGCCTTTTCGTCTCAATGTAATAAATTCTTCTGATAATAAAATTTCAATTCCTGTTGCCTTGAACATTGAGTCTTGTGATATCTGGCATGGAAGATTGGGACATGTCAACTTCAATTCTATCAAGAAAATGATTAACTTGAACCTTAATCCTAAATCTTTTTTTGACACAACTTCTAAATGTGAAATATATGTTCAGGGCAAACATGTTCAAACACCTTTTTACTCTATCACAAGAAATTCTGAACCCCTCGAACTTATTCATAGTGATGTGTGTGACTCGAACAGAGTTCTCACCCGAGGCGGTAGAAGATATTTTGTGACATTCATTTTCAAATTCTATTACACCTATCTTATTAAATCCAAGGATGAAGTTCTCGATTGGTTTAAGGTGTATAAAGCCGAAGCTGAAAACCAACTTAAAAAGAAGATCAAAATTCTAAGATCTGATCGTGGGGAAAGTATACCTCAAATGATATGACATAATTCTGCCAAGAACATGACATTATTCATGAGGTAACTGCTCTCTACACACCTCAATTCAACGGTGTAGCTGAAAGAAAGAACAGAACACTGATGGACATGGTGAACTACGTGTTACTCAGTTCAGGTGCACCTGAAAATATTTGGGGTGAAGCTATCTTTTCTGCATGTTTTATACTCAATAGGGTTCCCCAAAAAGACTCTAACGTTACTCCATATGAATGTTAGAAAGGAAGAACTCCTAACATTCATTTCTTCAAAGTTTGGGGTTGCCTGACTAAGGTTTCAATACCAGAACCGAAGAAAAGAAAAATCAGCCCCAAGACTGTTGATACTATCTTCATCGGATATGCACTTGATAGCAATGTTAACCGATTCCTAGTGGTTAACTCTGAGATCAGTGAAATATCCAACACAACCATCATTGAAGCTAGGGATGCTGTCTATTTTGAGAACATCTTTCATCTCAAATCTAGAATCCCTAGTGGTCCCTCTATTACTCCTACCTTTGATATTCCTTCTTCTAGTTCTGCTCCTACCGATGATTCTGAACCTAGAGGGAGCAAAAGAACTAGAACTCTTACATCCCCTTCGGTGAGGACTTCTTCACCTATCTTGTGGAAGGTGATCCTAACTCTTTCAAGAAAGCAATTGACTCTTCTGAATCTCCTTTCTGGAAAGAAGTCATTGACAGTGAGATTAAGTTCATAATGAAGAATAACACTTGGATTCTCACTGACCTTCCTCCAGGATGCAAACTGTAGGTTGTAAATGGATTTTCAAAAAGAAACTCCGACCTGATGGCATTGTCGACAAATACAAAGCCAGATTAGTTGCCAAGGGTTTCACCCAACAAAAAGGTATTAACTTCTTTGATACATATTCTCCTATTGCCAAAATCTCCTCTATCAGAATCTTTCTAGCACTTGCATCAATTCATAACATATTCATTCACCAAATGGATGTCAAGACTGCTTTCCTAAATGGCGATCTTGAAGAAGAGATATATATGGACCAACCAGAAGGATTCATTGCTAAGGGACAATAAAACAAAGTGTGCAAACTTGTGAAGTCATTGTATGGACTTAAACAAACACTTAAGCAATGGCATCAAAAGTTTAACAAAGTTATTGCACAATTTGGATTCACTGTCCATGAACATGACAAGTGCATATACTCTAATAAGAACTTTGGCAATGAGTATATTATCCTTTGTTTATATGTAAATGATATTCTTATCCTTGGAACTTCTCTTGATGCAATCCAAAGAGTAAAGGATTATCTTTTTCAAAATTTTGATATGAAGGATCTAGGTCCTGCTGATATGATACTGGGAATGAATATCCAAAACCTCTAATAGAGCTTCTTTGATTTTAGCTCATAGCATTGAAAGAATGCTTCATAAATTTGATTTTTATAACTCTAAACCAATTTCTACACCCTATGATTCTTCAATTGCTTTGAAGAAGAACACGGGTGAGCCTGTGTCTCAGCTAAAATACTCCCAATTAATAGGTTCACTTCTCTATATATCTTACAGGACTAGGCCTGACATCTCTTATGCAGCAGGCAAATTAAGTAGATACACCAGAAACCCAGTAGAGAACACTTGACTGCACTAGAGAGAGTTTTCAGATATCTTAAATGCACAACTAGCTATTGTCTGACTTACACTGGATATTCTGATATTATGGAAGGTTATAGTGATGCCAACTGGGTCACTGATTCTAACAGTGTTAAGTCTACTACCGGATATGTATTCATGTTCAGTAGTGCTGCTGTGTCCTGGAAATCCTGTAAAGAAACAGTGATTGCTAGTAGCACCATGGAGTCCGAGCTCATTGCTCTGGATACAACTTACTTTGAAGCTGAATGGTTAAAGGATCTTTTGTCTGAATTCTTTTTCGTGCCTAAACCCATACTTCCAATCTCAGTTCATACTGATTCAAGATCCACCATTGAAATTCTAAAGTAAGATAATGCCAATAAAAAGATGAACAAGCATATTCAAATCAGGCTTAAGTCTGTTCAGTGCCTACTGGGCAAAGTTGTACTTCTAAACTTCGTAAAGTCTGAGAAGAATATTGTTGACCCATTGACTAAGGGTCTTTCTAGGAGTGTGGTCCTAAAATCATCGAGGGAGATGGGGTTAAGCCCATAGTAGAGTTCACCGATAGCGGGAACCCAACCTACTTGATTGTGAGTTGATTCCATGAAAGAGGTTCAATGTGATAGAAACAAGCTGGAGTGATGATATTCGTGTAGAGCATCGACCTGGATATATTTATATCATATATGTAGCAGTATAGCTACTACCCCTTCTCTATGGTGACGATGCTCTTATAATAGAACTAGGTAAGGATGAGTTTAACTATTAATAAGTCCAACTCATGTAGTGTGGAGGGTATACTATCCAGCTGTAGTATCCTTGGAGGACTTACCTACGTGAGAGGAACCGTGATGGCCGTGGTTGGGGGGCAGGGCTGACCCTAGAAACTCTCATGAGTCGGTTATTGTGAGTATGACCTTTAACGCTCAACCCGCTCGCTCAATAGATGAAAACTTACTGTGCATGTCTTTCATCAATATCTTCTTAAAGAGGCTTAATTCAAGGTGTAGTCCATTATGTTTCTCAGGTGGCGATGAAATTCACTAAGGATAGATTCAAGGCCGCAAGTTATCAACCCTGAATCCACAGTATGATGTTGCCCTCGTATTTTATGATTTGATGATTATTTATTATTGATTTGTTTTATCCTCTCTGAAACTTAAGTTTTTGGGGGACTGTTGGATGTGTTTTGAGTTGAAGGGAAAACTTGAGTTTCCCTCTTATTTGACTTTAGTTTTAGTCCCACATTGGATAGGAGATGAGAGACTTGGTAATATATATACCAACTCCTCCCATGCCTATTGTTATGAGTGTTGGGCTATGGGCCACATCCCCACACGCATGCACACACGCCGAATCGAACCGGGCCAGGCCGGGTGCGGGTGGCACGCGCCCACGACCTGCGGACACGAATGCAGTTCCATTCAAGGGGCTCTTGAATTTAAAACTTTTTTTTCAATTTTTCTTTTTAATTTTATTTAAAATTCTGTTTTGAGTTTTTCGGGATTTTCTGTTCACTTTGATTCACTCTCCGGATCTGCTCACGAACTGCACGATCGTGTGCAGATTTGGAGCGGGACTGTTACAACAGATGAACTTTGAGAATCTATAAATAGCTTCTCGCAGTTCAGTCTGTTCACTAAAAAAATCCTACAATCTCTATCTCTCTCCTCCAAATTTATTTATTGCAAATTCTGGTTCGGTTTCCTTGGTTATTTTTCGGAGCATTTCTTTTACATACGGACAACGAATTTTCATCTGAGCAGAGGCCTAGCTCTTCGTCCGAGGCTGGGTGCTGGTGATCTACCGGGGGAATTTTTACCGCTAGAAGAGGAGGTCATTCTAAGGTTCGGACGAGAGACCGACCATCTATCTTCTACAGCAGTGCTTCTGCACGACTGTCACCCCAGGCCAGCAATTTCTTTCTTTTTAATTCTTTTTATTACTTGCATTTTTAGGACAATTATTCAAATTGGTTACAGATTTATAAATAAAATTGTTGCATGTTTTAAAAATAAGGGAATTGTCACCAACATATCGTTCCATAAAACGTTCACCTTCACTGTTTCTAAGAATTCCACCTTCACCGCGAGATCCTGAGATTTCACACACCACATGATCAAAAAGGACTTGCAACAGACTACTGAAGATGGGACTTTGTGGGAAAGGATACAAATATGGTGAAGCTACAGATCAGAATATTTCAAACAATGAGTATTTGGGGCATATACCAGCAAAATTTTCCATCATTAGTCATGCAAGTTATGAAATTAGGGACTTGAAGGCTAAAAGTACAAACCTTCAGTAATGAGGCACCCAGCACCATATATGCCAGTAGGGTGGAACTGAACAAACTCAGGATCCTGCATTACAAAATAAAGATATCAAGAATATATGCAACGCTAAGCAACTTGCACTGAATTCTGCCTTCTGAGCAAACCCATCAAAAAATACCTGAAGGGGTAATCCAGCACGTGCAACCATTGCATTGCCATCACCAGTGCATGTATGAGCTGAGGTAGCAGAGAAGTATGCTCTTCCATATCCCTGAAGATAAAACACATTTAGGTTAAATGAGCCTTGATAACCAATGATTAACATTGTGCACTGCAACATTAAAAATTGTTACCCCGGTAGCCAAAATAGTTGAAGCAGCATGGAAACGATGAAGCGTTCCATCCTCCATATTGAGCGCAATCACCCCTTGGCAAGCCCCTAAAATACAATTGACAGATGTCATGTTACCAACAAGTCTAGGCAAAATAGCAAACTAGAGAATCATAACATTTTCTCTATAATACAACTTTTGTAGCCCAGCACAAAGCACGCCACAAGAAGATATCAAAAAAACAGAAGTACCAGGATTATTGGAGGTTCATTGAAATAAGTAGTTAGGGTTTGGAGATAGATTCAAATTAGTTTTAGACCTTTAATAGTTTTTTTGTTCATTCCTAACTTTTATAATTGTAATTCTTTTCAGAAACACTCTTTTCTGAATTGAAAAATGGCTTTGGGGCATGTATCACCTAGGTGGCTTCGCAATAGACAGCCCCCAGCAATCCACTTCAACAACCAAGTAAACATTTAACCAATGAACAACCAAGGAACCACGTGGGCAGATAGACACTAGGCACTCAAACCTGGCACCAATTGCAGCTTAGCACATACAGTAAAGTTGAGCAATTTACAAATAATATTAGATTTGAATATCATACACCACTACATGGAAAAGAATCGGTTCTGTGTGTCAGACACTTGCAAAGTTGTTATTGTCAGGAAGCCCCAAGGATAGCAAATGTAGGTGAATCATTCAAATGTGATCACCAAGATATTAATTAAGGGAAACCATGAGAATGAAGGCAATGGTATGTCAAACGAAACATGAAGTTAATTCTGCTTTAAAACACAGGTCAGAAAAAACAACACATAAGGCAAATCATTACAAAAGATAATGTTTTCTACTCAGATAATTGACAAAGGCAGAAAACTATATGTAAGAAAGAAAAATAGAAACAAACATCATCTATATAAATAGCTCACCACTGCTATCCATGAGAAGATCCAATGCAAAGTATTCCACAAAGAATTGAGTGTTATGCTTCATAGCTTGACCATTAAGTGTGTGCAGCAATGCATGGCCAGTTCGATCAGCTGCACATGCACATCGATATGCTTGACCACCTATTGATGAAAATAAACTTAAAATCTTCTTATCTCACATGCATTTTGTAATAGAGAAAGCAAAGTCCAAGCATGACTACCTTTTCCAAAATTCAAACTTTGACCTCCAAATGCACGCTGATATATTTTGCTATCGTCTGTTCGAGAGAAAGGCAAGCCATAATTTTCAAGTTCAATAACTGCTTTGGCACCTCTCTACACATGTACTGAATAGCATCCTGATCACCTAAAGAACCCGCCAATGGCATTATGTCAACTTCAAGAAAAAGAGAAGAAAAGCTGAAAAACCTAAGAAATACGACGAGATGGGAAGATAATCATCATTACAACTCTTGTTTATTAAATTATGAAATCATACAATTAGAATAAGTTCCCTAGGAATAGTAGGAGGTAGAGAAATAACTCAGGGGTTTGCAAGCTGTTACATGAGCTGTTATATCCGCTTTTCCAGCACAAGTCAAACAATGAAAAAAGTTTTACTATGCCATGGCATCACATGGAAGTAAATACAGTCATAACAAGTATGAACATGTAAGTTACCTAACCAATCACTTCCTTTCACTGTGTCATACATATGCCACCTCCAGTCATCCTCAGTCATATTTCCCAAAGCTGCATTAATGCCACCCTGCATCAAAGCAAGCTAGCAGAAATTAGTAGTACCACATCCCAGACAAAACTAAAATGACATCTCAACTAATTAATTTCTGTTATTTATAATGAAACATTCCTTAACAATTGGTGCCATATGTATGAAAATTAAGCAAGATTTGTATATTCAAATTATAGGAGTCCCTTCTTTCATAAACAAGAAAGGTCACATGGAACTTGTTGATAAAGATTCAAGTTTGTAAATTTTCAGGTATTTTGCCTCTTTGATAACAGAAGCACTTAATGACCTAAATGCAAAAGCCAAGTCATCCAGACCATCAAATAAATCAGTTACTTAAAAGTCTAACCCACTTGTTCTCTAAGATTCACCATTATTTCTTCTGCTTCTACACACAACACCTGAAGAAATATCAATCGATACCAAACATCCTAGTTAGCTGAAATAAAAGAGCATAAAAGCGAACAAGTTCATCTTCTAAAGCAATTATGTCTTACATGCAATACCAGACAATACAAATTTTACAGTTATAGAAGAAACTTTAATTTTCAGAATACCTGTGCAGCAACTGTATGGAAGCGAGTAGGGAAGAGCTTAGTGATACAAGCTGTATTAAAACCATGTTCTGAGAGACCAATCGCCGCTCTAAGGCCCGGACCACCTGCTCCTACGACAACAACATCACATGTATGATGCACAATGGTGTACGATGATCGCCCCCCAACCTACATTGTAAATTTCTTTTCAGAAAGCTCACGAGATGACATTGAATTACATCTTAACTATGCATGACCCATTATTATCACTTACTTGAGCTGCAACAGTATATCCCTTGTCGCATACAAGCTAAAAGAAATATGAATAAATATTTATGCGGAGTAGTAATGTTTTTACGTTCCTATTCACGGGACTCCATCAGCTTGGTCCTATTGAGCACCATTTAATAAAAATACAGAAAATCTAAATGTGACCTGTACGAGTCGGAAAAATCACAATTACAAAGTTCTTTTAATTGAATAGAAGATTACAACGGATACAATCCGATTACAAAAGAGAGGAATCTTTTGATTGATTCTCCTCTTTATTTAATACTGGGTTCTTCGCGTGGCGATGGAGAGTGAGTTTTGTTCTCTGTTGACTGGCCGAACGTCAAATTTCTCTTGTGGATCCTCTCTTTGGATCAATTGGTGGAGTAGCACAGCTTCTATCAGTAATGGAATCTCAAAGAGATTTAAAGAACTTGAACTCAACAAGTTAACAGAAAGAGTTGAACTCTTTCTAGGCTTCAAGCGCTTCAAGACCAAACTCTGGCGAGGTAGCTCTCCCCCCTGCCTATGGCTTCTATGGATTCCTTCACCAGGACTCACCTCTTCAGCCCCTCTTTTTTTTAGAGGTCCCCCTCCATGGGTCCCCTTACATCACCTTAGAGAGGTCTCCTCTTTTTTCTGTTCCCCCTTTTTTCTAGCTATTCATAGCTATTTATAGAGGAATTGAGGTGTAACCAACCCCTTAAATCTCTCCATAATGGGAGGGGTGTAACCAACTCCTTAAATCTCTCCATAATGGGAAGTTATTTCCCCTTATGTGGAGAGAAAATTGGAGTGTAACTGCCCCTTAAAACTCTCCATTAATGGGGATTAATCTCTCCTTTAAGTAGGGAGAACGTGGGAGTGACTGACCCAGTCATGACTGACAGTTACAGCAGAAATGCAGGTCTCGTGTTGAACGCGGACCTCACTCTGATGTTAAGACGCGGAGCTCACAGCGTCACGTCTGTGTTGAAACGCAGCTGATCAGGCTTGCGTTTGAGTTGAAACGCGGAGCTGGCTGAGGTCCGTGTTTGATAAAGGACGCGAGGTCAGCATCTGATGCCCTCTGCATCTGAGAAAGGACGCGAGGTCTGCGTCGGGCGACCTCCGCGTCTGACAAAGGACGCGAGATCCGTGTCTGAGGCTGGAACGCGATCTCTGCATCTGGGAGGTTCGCGTCTGAGGCTTTGTCTTCAGTAATTTTTTGATAACCTACAGAACCCCCTCCAAAGTTTTCAAAACTCCGTGGTTGACTGAGACGGATTTCGGAATACTTTGGACTTCAGTTGAATCGAGACTTCCTGTAATCAGACTGGCATTCTTCTGAGAGGCAGTCTCGAGCTTGATCTTGTCTGGATTCTGGTCTTCGTGAGTGTACTATTAAACTGCTTGCAACCTCCAAGAAAGATCGTTGTAATTTGATTGTCGGTGTACTGTTGAACCGGTGGAGTTGTCAATTGCCTTTGCCAGTGTATTGTTGAACTGATTGTAGTAGCGAAAACATACTCTTTGTATTGGGGGGGAGAGGACGCAGCTCTCACAGACGCGGTTCTGGCACACTGATCAAGTGGAGACACGAACTTCACCAAAGTTGAGATGCGACTCTCAATTGTTGTAGAGACGTGACTCTCAATTTCTGTAGAGACACAGCCTTTACTTGCTGTTGAGACGCAATTCTTAAGTTTATTGAGACGCGGCTCTGTACTTGAGACGCGATGTTCACATTCAAAGCTTCTTTGAAAGAGTTTTAATTGCCAGAGGTGTGATATTAACTTAGAAAATTAAATAGCTCTACTGGGGGAATTTGAGAAGGTTACTGTCAGATGTGTGATGTTAACTTGACAGTGAGATCTGGACTTGTGTTTTGAACAAGTTTTGTGAACTTGCTATTCTATTGATGAGAATAACAAGTGAAATTTGATCCGCTGGGGATTATACCAGAGTCTATCGTCAGAGTTTTAGTGTTAACATGACTAGAACTCTGCTGGGAATGAAAGTTTGCTGTCAGAGGTGTGATATTAACATAACAACGATTGATTTTGCGATCTACGCAATTTAAGTGGACCTGTCATTCTGTTGAAGAGAATGACAAGTGGGATTGGATTTGTTGAAGATCCATGGAGATTTTTACCGTCAGAGGTGTAATGTTAACGTGATGGTTTGAGTTTACAATTTGAGCAAATTGAATTGTCAGAGGTGTGATATTAACTTGACAAAGATGTGTGCTAGAGATGTGATATTAACTTAGCACCACGAAAGTCTCATTTTCACTGAGAAAATTGAGAGAAGATCATTGTCATAGATGTAATGTTAACTTAATAATGAAATGCATACTAGAGGTGTGATGTTTAACTTAGCATTGAAAGATCTCGTTTTCACAGAGAAAATCGAGAAGATCACTGTCATAGGTGTAATGTTAACTTAACAGCGATTGATTTTGCGATATAAGCAACTTTGGTTAGAAGTGTAGTATTAACTTGACCGAGAGATTCTGCGATCTGCGCAGTTTGGTGGACTCGCCATCCTATTGAAGAGGACTAACAAGTTGAAATTTTGATCAGAGGTGTAATGTTAACTTGACCGGGATTTGTCTTGCGATTGGAGCAAGTTTGGTCAGAGGTGTGATGTTAACTTGACCGGAATTTGTCTACTGTTAGAGGTGTGATTTTGAACATAACAATATTTTGAGTGGACTTGTCATTCTATTGAAGAGAATTGATAAGTTGAAATTTTACCCCCAGAGAAACATCAAAGCCTTACTATTAGAAGTGTAATGTTAACATGTCAGGTTTGATCTGTAATTATTTTGCTGGAAAAATAGGCATTTTGTGGTCCTACCATTCCGTGGGTGGAATTGGTAAGGGATTTTGAAGAGAATTTTAGGAAATGAGTTGTCAGAGGTAACTGTTAACATGACAAATATTGATTTCCCTAGAAAATAAAGATTTACTGTTAGAGGTGTAATGTTTAACATAACAGTAATGGGATTTTGTGATTTAAGCCATTTAAGTGGACCTGTCATTCTATTGAAGAGAATGACAAGTAAGACTAGACCCGTCGGGGATCTAAATATTTCTTTACCGTCAAAGGTATAATATTAACTTAACGGATCAGATTGAATCTTGTCAGAGGTGTGATATTAACTTGACAAGGACGTGAGCTAGAGGTGTACTGTTAACTTAGCTCCATAAGAACTTCAGTTTCATTGGAGAGACTGAAGATATCACTGTCATAGGTGGTGTTAAACTTGACAGTGAAGGTAATGCTAGAGGTGTAATGTTAAACTTAGCATTGGTCATCTCGACTCCGATACGGAAGTTCGAGGGAAAATCATTGTCATAGGTGTATTGTTGAACTTAACAATGAATTGAATGTTAGAGGTGTGATGTTCAACTTGGCATCGCTCATCTCAGCTTTGATATGAAAGCATGAGAAAAAGTCATTGACATAGGTGTAGTGTTAAACTTAACAATGAAATGGATGCTAGAGGTGTGGTGTTAAACTTAGCATCGCTCATCTCAGCTTCGATATGAAAGCACGAGGAAAAGTGACTGTCAGAGGTTTAATATTAAACTTAGCAGCAACTTAATCACTGTTAAAGGTGTAGTATTAACATAAAAGTAGTTTGTCAGAGGTGTAATGTTAACATGACAGTAGTTGGTTTGCGATATGATCAATTCTGAGGACTTGTCATTCTATTAATGAGAATTGACAAGTGGAGTTTGAAATGTCAGAGGTGTAGTATTAACTTGACAATTTGGTTAATTTGTGACTCTATGTAGAGGAGCGACAAGTGAAGCTAGTACTCGCTGGGGAGTATTGAAACTTTCCATTGTCAGAGGTTTGATATTAAACTTAATAATGATTGTATTTGTGGACCTACCACTCTATGGAAGAGAATTGGTAGGGAATTTTGGTGGAAAATAAAATGAACTGTCAGAGGTTTAATATTAACGTGACAATCATTGATTTCCTAGATGTGTGTAAAATTCGCTGTTAGAAGTGTAGTATCAATATAACAGCGAGGTTTTTTAATGAGTTTCATTATCAGAGGTTTAATATTAACTTGACAGAATCCACTGGGGATTGAAAATTTTGGTTTGTCAGAGGTTTATTGTTAACATGACAAATCCCAGTTCATTTCATTAGGGAGATGAACACAAGTATTTTTGTGGCCATACCATTCTGTGGATGAGAATTGGTAAGAGATTTTGGAGGAGAGGATGGGACCAAGTCCCTCAAGGCTTTTAGCAAACCTTCTACTCAGGTTCGTGTTTTCACGTCGGAAAAAAAGACGTGAGGTCCGCGTCTGGCGACTTCCGTATTTGACTGAGAAAGGATGCGAGGTCCGCGTCTGGCGACCTCCGCGTCTGACATTAGAATGCGAGGTCTGCTCTCTTGGAGGAGTTTGAGTTTGAAGCCTTACAGGTTAAAACTGACAGCTCAGTCATCTGAAAGTTGCAGTGACGATCAAAGAGCACCACCGAGATGAACTGCTCGCAATGACACTCGAACCCATGGGATGAGAGCTTCTCAGTTCGTATTTGAACATGGCTTCTTGAGGCTGAACGCGAACCTCGCGTTTCTGAAGTAAAACGCGATGATCTCATTCTGGCGCAGCCTCCTGTTAAACGCGTGTCTTGCGCTTTTGAATAGAAATGCGAAGGTCATCCTTTAACACTGTCAGCGACTCTCGCATTTTAAAAATAAAACGCTAATGTCATGTCCTCGCGCGGCCTTAGGCTGAACGTGGGTCGCGCGTTCTCGCGTTTTAGCTCAGCTAGAGGCTGGACGCGAACTTTGACACTGAAACGCGCAACTCGTGAATGTGAGCATCGCGTTTTGTTGCAGAAATGCGAGGCTAAAAGCGAACTTCGCGTTTGGTGCCGAAACGCAGGGGTGAAAGCGAGCTCTGTTTGCTGATGGTGAACTTGGCGTCTTTGTCGACGATCAGCAATCTGTTTGGCTCGCAAGAGTTAATGCGAACCCCCTGCAAATTGAGTTTGCTGAGTCATGGGAGGAGTTTTGCGGCGAGATTTGCCTTCATCATCATTGGCCTCGTGGGTCTCGTAGGAGACATTGATGCGGATCACATATGCTGTTGCAACCACTCCTGTCTACTGACGATGAGTGCAACGCCTTCGCCGTCTCTCGGCATTCCGATTGAGTCGAAGAGGTTGTTGAGAACCCCGGGCATCCGAACTGGAAGTGCCTTGATAAAAGAATGGAGGAGAGATTGGTCTCAATTGTCATCTTAACCGTGGGTCATGGCACGAGTCTCTGAAAAGACGTTGGGGCTAACCATGTTATCTCCACGGGAGACTCCTGAAGCTTAAGGGGAGTTCAACTTCTCTTAGTCGAATTCGATCACAGGTGATTCGATCGTGAATCCAAGCATCTTGACGTCGGCTTGCGTCACCACTTTCTCATTGGTTGAGAAATGTCATTGTCCCCAGCGGAGTCGCCATCTTTTGTACGCATCAGAAAAATCACAATTGTAAAGTTCTTTTAATTGAATAGAAGATTATATCGGATACAATCCGATTACAAAAGAGAGTGAATCTTTTAATTGATTCTCCTCTTTATTTAATACTGGGTTCTTCGTGTGACGATGGAGAGTGAGTCTTGTTCTCCGTTGACCGACCAAACTTCAAATTTCTCTTCTGGATCCTCTATTTGGATCAACTGGTGAAGTAGCACAGCTCCTATCAGTAATAGAATCTTAAAGAGATTTAAAGAACTTGAACTCAACAAGTTAACAGAAAGAGTTGAACTCTTTCTAAGCTTCAAGCGCTTCAAGACCAAACTCTGGCGAGGTAGCTCTCCCACCTGCCTATGGCTTCTTAGGATTTCTTCACCAGGACTCACCTCTTCAGCCCTCTTTTTTTTTTAGAGGTCCCCCTCCATGGGTCCCCTTACATCACCTTAGAGAGGTCACCACTTTTTTCTGTCCCCCCTTTTTTCTAGCTATTCATAGCTATTTATAGAAGAATTGGGGTATAACCAACTCCTTAAATCTCTCCATAATGGGAGGGCTGTAACCAACTCCTTAAATCTCTCCATAATGGAAAGTTATTCCCCGTTATGTGGAGAGAAAATTAGACTGTAACTGCCCCCTTAAAGCTCTCATTAATGGGGATTAATCTCTCTTTTAAGTGGGGAGAACGTGGGAGTGACTGACCCAGTCATGACTAACAGTTACAGCAGAAACGCGGGTCTCGTGTTGAACGCGGACCTCACTCTGATGTTAAGACTCGGAGCTCACAGCCTCACGTCTGTGTTGAAACGCAGAGCTGCTCAGGCTTGCGTTTGATTTGAAACGCGGAGCTGGCTGAGGTCCGTGTTTGACAAAGGACGCGAGGTCCGCATTTGATGACCTCCGCGTCTGAGAAAGGACGCGAGGTATGCGTCGGGCAACCTCTGTCTGACAAAGGACGCGAGGTCCGCGTCTGAAGCTGGAACGCGATCTCCGCATCTGGGAGGTTTACGTCTGAGGCTTTGTCTTCAGTAATTTTTTGATAGCCTACATGACCTCACTTCAAAATCAGTTGAGCAAATTCAGTGGAAAAACAGAAAGGCCAGGTTATAGGCAATGCAGAAGTTCTTATGTATTTGCCTGGGGGAAGTAACAGTAGTCCTGGTATTAGATGTTACCAATTCGACGAGGTAATGATGCGAAGATAATAAAACACCATCGAGCTAGTATTCTTATGCATGGTCCTGTTTTCCATTCTCTTGCGACATGATACACGTTTCTTAGTTACAGTAATTGGTGGAACTCTCTCGGTTCAGGTATCTAGTGCAATTATTATAATGTTGTACATAACTGCAACTATGAGTTCAGACTACTCTAAACGAAGAACTGCTGGTCCTTAAACTTATACATGTAATCTACCCACACGCACAAAAAAAACAAAGAAAGAAAGAAACATAAGCGCGTCTTCCACACTTTTATTGCCACAATGATGACAAGAACATACTCATATTTCTCTGGCTTAATAAACAACAAAGTATAAGATAACTGATAACATCACTTTATCACACTAATTAATTCAAGTCGTCTACACAATCGTTATCAAATTCCACGAATCTTCCATGAATCATTACCAAATTCCAGAATCAACACTATCATTTTTTTTAATTCATCAGATCATTCATTCGTAAGAATTACAAACTTTCGGTGAAAGATATAAACACAAATTCCCAAAATAATCAACAAAAACTATGTAAAAAGAAATATCAAAAACTGGAAGTTGATCAGCAAGCTGATCCATGAACAGTATCAGCATCAACTACTGATAAGAATCTATCCGATTCCCAAATCAAACAAGATCAAACCCTAGAGCGAAGGATACGAATGAAAAGTACCGAGTCTGATGAGAAGAACCGAGAAGATTGGGGACCGATCCGCTTGCTCCCGATCGATAGATTCTTCGCCGAGAGGCGAAGGCCTCGAGCAACGGAACTTCGCCACTCTCTCTCTCTCTCTCTCTCTCTCTCTCTCTCTCGCGCTCGCTGAAATATTTTTGTTCGATGGATCGTGGAGGCGGAGGGCAGCTAAAAAGAAATAAGAGAGCTCAAAAAGCGCTTTTTTGCCAGACGTTGAACAGTTCGGGGTTCGAGGATTTTGTTCGCGGACCTCACTTTTTACTAACCTTGTGTTTGTGATTAAACTACGAGACTGCCATTTTGGGCCGCTGACTGTGGGCTATCTGAAACTTACATTTTTCAGTAGTTCCGCGTCAAACATGTGGAAAATAAATATTTTTCTGGTGAATAAGAAAAGGAAAAAGGAAAGAAAAAAAAAACGCTTCAAATTATTCATGAAGGAGTCGCGTTAAAGTCGTGGGAGATATATATCTTTTGATAAAATAAATAAAATATTAAAAAAAAGAAAAGAAAAGGAGAGAAATTGCAGGGTGATTATCTCCTTTGAATTTATCATGGAATAACGTCAAAGGCCTCTGCTTGGCCCACAAGGCCCACAGCCCACAACTGTTTTCCCAGAATGTTGGTGGCCATCTTGTAATTTTGCGCAATGCCAAGGTCGATTGCATCATCCCCTTCAAATTTCAAAGGTGGGAACTAAATGACTGCAACAAGAGGAACGCGGCCTCTCTGATCTCCATCCCTCTGAGCGTTTAGTTCCATTTTATACACGCTATCACAAACAAGAAGAAATAAGTCACAGCTAATGCAATACAATACGTGGTATATACGCGAGTCGAGTATGAATTAGGTTGTTAACATGAAGGATTTCGAATCCTCTCATTTTCACAAGCAGCAGCAGACAGTCATCTTTCTACTTGTATTATAAGCAACGGAAAAATAGCTCATACTGTTGAAAATAAACCTTAAATGTCTTCGTCGTATTCAATGTACAACTTTTACATATAGCTCCCAATTGTACAACAAGAAAGTGATAAAGTCGTGAAATTATGAAACTATAAAAGATAAAAATAAAAGGAGAAAAGTCTCGACAAAATCTATATTTGTGGTGAGATTTCCCAGAGATAACAATGTAGAAGAAGCCCAGCCCACAGAATACAAAAAGCCCACTCACCCAGTTGTTCCCAGCTCTCACGTCTCCTCTTTGGTTGTGTACCTTCTTCTTCTTCACTTGCTCAAAATTCCCATTTGTCGCCGCGAAAACGATCTGGATTGATCATGTAAGTGATGTAACTGACCGGACTTTGATCGGTAAACCCTTGGGGAAGTCGACGTAGGGGTAGGCGAGAGCCTGGTCGGGCTCGGCCAACTCCCAAGTGTAGTTCAGCACAAGATGGTGCAAGAAAACCGCCATCTCGAGCTTGGCCAGCTCCGAGCCTGCACAGAGACGAGGACCGCCACCGTAGGGCATGAAGTTGTTCATGGTCGCCGTACTCGCTGGGTTCTTTGATTCAGGAAAAGAAAAAAAACATAGAAATTTTGGTTGGTGATGTATTTGCACTTGTTAGGATGACTGTAATATAGTGACATGTTTGAGTAGTCATAGTTACACACATAATAATGAAGCAACCGTGATTGATGAGTAGACTGATTTGTTGATCTTTATCAATGGAGAGAAGACACTAAAGTAACAATTTTCAACAATTTTTGGTGTTGAGCTCATTTTAGACGGAAGTTCATAGTCTGGTCTTGAATTTGAAATCTGTCTTGACAAGTGACGGCCTTCAGGTTTATCACTGAGCTATAGTTTAGAGAACATTACTAGGTCTCTTCCTTTAGTACCTGTTACCTGTTTGTTTTGAATATTTGAGGGTTGGATCTCTGAAAAATCACTGTACATAGTAGATTTCAAGGTAATATGTTTGATTGGTTTTTTAGTAGTGGGGAGAAATTGATGCTGGGCCGCTAAAATGATTGCAAATGTATAGTTACAGTGAGGCAGCAGAAATCTTCTTGTAAGGGGGGTGCGAAAATAGTTGATTCTCTGTCAAAATTACTGTATACAACAGATTTCAGAGAGAAATAATTATGATTCGATGGGAAGTCAAAAATTCGGTTTTTTGAGCAAGAAACAATGGAGGCCCTTGGTCAAAATAATCTTGTGGGTTTTCAAAGGAAACTATTGTTATCTAATGGGCCCATTATTGCTTGGGGTTCAATAATCACACCTCAAGTAATTTTGGCATGGAGGAAGCTTCCTAATCCCAAACTACAATGATTAATACAAAAGTTAGTGCAAAGTTTAATATACGGTCAATCAATAAAAGCCAATTTAGGACTAGGTGGCAAATCAATATCATTTTTAGTCAAACCGAAGGACTTGTGGTAAATTTCTATGGTTGGGTATGTGTCAGTTAAAACTCCATTAACCCTAGAAATACTTTTATTGCTAGGCTATTTGACTTGCGTTAACATCAGTATCAATTATGGAGTTGTTGATTCAACAATTAATATGTAGCTCCAATTGTAAAAGACAACATCATCAATTTTTGCTAGTCAAAGCTAAGAGATAATCTTTTGTAATCGAAGGCATAGGAAAATTGTTCCAGCTTTGACTGTTCCAAATGCCGTTAACGTCAACTCTATTTCATTCCGATGAAGATAACGCAGTTGGAGCTCTATCTCTTAATTTGACACATGAAACCGCACACGTGTCCGCATTGTGTGGGAGTGAAAGCCTAATGAAAACGACACACAAGGACCAGTTGTGTCACACAACTCGGCACACGTGCGGCACAAAAGGATGTGCAAGTTGAATAGACATTTCAACAGGTGATAGTCTTTCGCGTTGAGTGATGTTCATCTCGATGGATGATTCGGAGCGGAAAAAAAAAAAAAGAGAAAAAAATATTTAGTGGGTATCATCACAAAACGTGTTTTATTTTCTCTCTTCCGCTCCAGATCATCCATCACATGTGATGGAAAGACCATCACGGTCACGTGAAGGAGCCAACCCGAGCCCCCAAACAGTGGCATGACATGATAGATCTCACCAACTACACAAGCAGACACATAATTTCGTGTCCAAACTCATCACGCAAGTGGTACGTAACATCAAATAATAGAAACCCTAATGATCAATAACCAATTTGGATGCATGCATGTCTGATTATCGAGCTATTTGTCGTCAAAAGCATGAATGTATAAATTGTTTGGTTCGTTGGAGTTACGTGTATGACCTGAATTTCACTGTTTTGGTCGAAATAACTGAATACGCTAAATCTCAATGGGCATAAACAAATAAGCTGATCACAAACAAAGTTGGTAACTGACCTGCCACCTCCATGGATTGAACTCATGAGGGTCACAATACAAGTTGGAATCCAAGTGAACCGCAGCAAAAACAGGGAAGAACTTTCCAACCGCTCGGAATGTCATACCCTTAATGTACGAAGCCCAACATTAGTATCTCAGAGAAACCCTAGCTCAAACAAAGGCAAAATAAGTGGGAGACATGATCCAAACCTTTGTATTGTACATCTTGTATCGCCTTTCTGTGTACAAACCTAACCACGTTGCCGAGTCGAAGGGTCTCACTTATAACCTTTACGACGAAAAACGAATCAATATAATTTTTTTTTTTTTTGATGGAGCAGAGTGGTCATATTCAATATTTAACATATTGTAGCTTATTTAAGAAACTTACGCATTGGCTAAACTCCATTTGCTTGTAATCTTCCCAGTTCAATCCACACTCTCCTCTTAACTTCTTCTTCGCTGCGATCTCAGAGTGCTCCTTCTGAAAAGGGAGGAGGAAAATTTCTGGCATTAGATCCCTTGACGATTAAAAATTGTGTGATCACTGAAATTTAATTAACCGCACCTTAGCTCTTCGACAGCTTTTGGACAGCCTTCGAGGAAATAGATAGTGAGAGCCAAGGCCATGGAAGAGGTCTCGTGGCCGGCGAAGAGCAAGCTCAGCAATAGATCGAGGATTTGCTCTTTAGAGAGATTTGATTGTTTCAGAGCCCATCCGAGGAGATCGTCTTCCTCTGCTCTCTCTTCTTTGTCCCTCATCCTCCGTATTCTTTCTTCCATTTTTTGTTCGATAGCAGAAAGTATGATTGCCCGCGACTGCATATAATTGTGTGTATCATGTAGAAAAATTGTCATGTTTCACTCTCATGAATTAGAACTGATCTTTCGTAGCTAGACAGGAGTCAGATATTTATAATTTAACATTCTTATGTGACATTAATAAACTTGTATTATTTAAAGCTATGGAGATCACTAACTACTAATCATAGAACAAGCAAATAGTTAATAAACCAACATTAATCCTGAAATAGTTGTCAGTGCCAGCTAATTACTAAAAATATGCAATGATGCAGCCAGAAATACCAAAAAATAAATAAACTTAAAGCTCATCATGGGTAATTATGGGGGGGGTCATCTAAAGTTTCATCCATTTATTAATTAGATCCCCAAAAAATCATGGCAGATGGATAATGAAACCTTGAGTGTGACTCCATGCTATTAAAGGTTTTGGTTGGGATATTTCAAGTGCCCAAAAAATATATTGTTTTTGCTCAGTACTTGGAAAAAAAAAGAGAGAGAGTTAAAATCAAACCTTCAAAGCTTTCCAATATGGAGTCCCAGGAAAATTAAGAGGAGCTGAAACCACTCCCTTCATGAAAGTGATGTACTCCAGCCTCAACCTCTCAGTCTCTGCCTCACCAGGATCCATGCTCATAATGTTTTTCGCCATCAAATTAAATGTAAACTTCAAAAAAAAAAAAAAAAAAAAAAAAACACACATCAATTTATAAAACTAACAAAATTTCTTTTTCTTTTAAATGCTACATGTACATACCTTTTTCGCTTCGTCTTGAGCCGAAAACGCGAAATCTTCCCTCCAAGATCTCAGCACGAGCAAAGTGTGCCTCTCGACCTCTGGCAGCAGTAGAGTCCTCAGCCTGGCGCTGCTCATGAAGTTCAGTGATATCATCCTCATGTCTCTGTGCATGTCCCCGACCAAAACCAGCATCGACCACTTCCCCAGTATCCCCCCGATGCTCTTCGGGTAGCTGCACTCGAACAGCCTCCCCTCGTTCTGCAGTATGAACCTGTTCAGCCCGGCATCGGCAGAGACCACCGTGGGCTCGCCAAACAGGCTCGACCTGTAGATTTTCCCGTACCTACAGACAGACATAAAGGGGATAGCTCAGTTGGGAGAGCCTCATATTCTAAGTATGTGAAAATTAGATAGCAACACACCTTGCTATGTGATTGTTCATGAAGCGGCCTGTCGAGGTGGCGGAGTGGGGCTTGAGATAGGCGAAAGTCTCGCCGACGAAAGGCCAGCCGTGGCCCCCCGGCGGGAGGTTGGCCTCTTTGTCCTCCATCTGATGAGGGTGATGTAGAAGAGGAGGGAGAGGAGTGCTGGTGGGAGGAAGAAGAGGAGCTCTTTTAGTATTGACATGAGAGAGAGAGAGAGAGAGAGAGAGAGAGAGAGATAATTAAGAGCTTTAAGTTGTTTTGCTTTCTATTGGAGGAGAGAACGAATGAGATCTTGGGGGCTTTAAAGGGGTTTTCTCTCTGTACTGGGGAATAACAAAAAAGCCCCCTTGATTTGAATTTGTACTATGTGCCGTTTTAATTATTTAAGCTGACTTGAGAGTTTAAGTTTTAAAAAAAAGGGGAGTTTGGAGTTAGTTTTTTTTTTTTTTTTTAATTTCCTAGGGAAAAAAACGTTTTGAGAGAATTAAATGAGGTGGGAGTGGGGCCAACCTAATTATACTGATAAGAAGAGAAACGGTGTTTTTGTAACTTGGTGTTGTTTGTTTCCAATCCATTCCAATTTCTGCTCTCATGAGAAGTTGAAATTCACTTGAATGTTTTTCAAATAAATATAATTAATAATGTGGATAGGTCTGGTAGACTAATAACGGGTAAGGTTAGGATCAGATCTTACAAGATTCACATACGGATTCATTATAAATTTTAGAGTCTACCTCTTAGATGCAAATTGTTCTTCGATATACTTTTTAAAATGGTTTCTTGAAAAGATTTCTTGAAAATCCATCTCATTGCGTCATATTCTCTCATGTAAGGTTGGTTGCAAGGAAGTGGGCGGAAGTAAGGAAATAGGGAAGTATAATTGCTCACTTCCCTATCTATCCAAACACCGGAAAAGGAAAATAAGAAAACCTCTTTTCCTTTTATCTTTTCTCTTTTACACAACTATTTTCCTCACTTTCAGAGTGCTACAGTTAATTTTGTGGTCATGTAAATCACATTTGTAATAAATTGTAGCACAAAACAGTTAATTTTTTGACCATGTAAATCTCACTTGCATTCTAATTACAGTCTATTTTTTATTTTTCTTAATTAATTTTTATTTTAATATTATTTTACGGTCAACTTTGTGGTCAACTTTTCCACTTCCACTTTCACATTACCATCCAAACACTAGAAAAGACAAAACATTTTCCAAACCACACTTCCCAACAACATCCAAACACCGGAAAACTTACTAACCAATTCACAAGTTCCAAAGGGAATTATTACTACTTCCTCAATTCCTCACTTTCACTTCCACCCTTAACGAAACAGGCCCTAAGCTGCATCAGAGAAACACACCTAGCTTGGACGTTGAAAGGTGAAGATGAAGTGGACAAAGTCTTAGGCGCAAATCTAGGTTAAGCTTAAGTTATAACTGTAACATTCAGATTATTTAATCTTAAATTAAAATTTAATTATTTGATTATGTGAATATAAAGAATAATTATAGGTGATTATTCAATTATTTAGTTAGTAATAATTAATTATGTTTAAACTTTAAGTATATTTTAATGTGTATGCAAGTGAAAAAGATAAACACAATACAATATATACATACACACATATAAATAAATGAAATTATATAAATGAACAAAGAGTGCGAGAGTTCTAGAGTGTTGTTTATAAAATTAAAAAAAAAAATCTCACCCTCATATTTATCTCTCTCACATGAATAAAAATTCAAATTCTCCGGCTCTTTCTCATTCTCTAAGTAATGAAAAAAATTCTCTCCACCTCTCTCTCATTTTCTCTCCCAAATGATGAACCCCAAAATTTATTCTCTTTCCTCCAATTTCTCTCCTCCATCTGGAGCGGGCTAGGATACGTGGCGACTTGAGCTCGAATAGAGATGATCCGAGCTTGACCCGAGGTGGACTGAGTCTGACCGCAACTCAGTCGAGGGTCCATGAGCTAGAAGAAGTGAGGGAGAGTGTTTTGGGTGATGATTAATTACAAAAGTTAATCACCCTCAGAGTGCGTGAGCCAGAAGAAAAGAAAGAAGCAGAGGAGGGTGATTTTGTAGGGATTTATTACTCAATTAATCACTCTTAGAGGGAAATTAACATCTTTTTGTTTTATTAAAATTCTTTGATTAATAGTTATACAAACTCCAATATATATATATATATATATAATTAATAAGAATTGTCGTGTCGATTGCGTGAGCTTCATTGATATCGAGACAATCGCCGAATCGGGAGTAAGTAAAATTTTCTTCTTATTTGATTTTAATAATTTTGTTCTTTGTATCTTATCGGAAGCTTAATTAATTTCGGTATTAATTGTGAAAACTAACTAATTATAATATTAATTGAATATACTTTGATAATCATGTTATAAATGTGTAAACTCATCAATTATGATATTGGAGAACTCCCGGATTATTTCATAATTTAAATCCCCAAATTGATGCAAGTTATATAACTTGATACACACACACTTATGTCATTTCGGAAGGAATCGAGCCCGAATCCTTCCGACTCAAATACAACCATACGATATTGGGATACAAGATCCATTCCGTTGTAGTTTATCTATATTATTCAAAGTATTTATAAACTAAAAATCAAATTATTTAAATACTTTTTTCCCTCGCATCAAGCGACGCAAAATGGACGACTAAAGTAGTGATTTGGTTAGATTTATGTCTTTAGACATACAAATTCTCGATCTGGCCATTTGATCATGATCTAAACATTTAAAAACCCCTACAAACCATTTTTGCTAGGTTTTAAACATTCTACACCGTTAAACTAACTAACTCACTATTTAGGCCGTCCGTTTTTTCTTACTTGATGCATGACAAAAAGTATTTAAAATACTTGATTTTTGGTTTATAGATACTTTAAATAATAAAATCAACTTCAACGGAATGGATCTTGTATTCGAATATCGTAGAGTTGTATTTGAGTGGAAAGGATTCGGCTCAAATTCTTCCGGAATGACACAAGTTCATATCTCTCTCTCTCTCTCTCTCTCTCCTCTCTCTCTATATATATAATATATATATATATATATATATATATATATATATATAGAGAGAGAGAGAGAGAGAGAGAGAGAGAGAAATGTAAATCAGCTGACACAGGAGGCAACTCCCTCCTATGTCGCACTCAAAAATTAATTTCCTGAGTGAATTTCAAGATCCGACCGCACATTATCATCTTCATACTTTAAGATATACACATATAAAAAATCAAGTGATTTGAAGTTTGTTTACTCCATTTTTTTGTTCAAACATTAACGGTTTTTTAACAATAGAACAAATGTAACGATTAGATCAATAAGTAAACGAACTTCAAATCACTTGATTTATATATATGTATATCTTAGAATATGAAGATGATAATGTGCGATCGGATCTTAAAAATTCACTCGGAAAATACGATTTTTGAGTGCAACATAGGAGGGAGTTACCTCCTGTGTCAGCTGATTTACATCTCTCTCATACATACATACATACATACATACATACACATATATAATATATATCGAGATTGTCGTGAAAATTATATCTGGTAAGGGTGAAGTAATGTATCGATGTCAGTAAATGAAAATTCGTGAGTCTATTACCGAGTCATTCGTGAATCAAAAACTTGAGAAGTAGAATTGAATACATTAATAAACCCAAATGAGAAAGTGTGATATAAAAACGGTATTGGTTATATATATATATATATATATATATATATATATATATATATATATATATATATATATATATATAAGCAAATGCGGGTGTGGATTATGGAAACTAAATCGATAAATCGTAAAAATGTGAACTTGACTAATTGTTAATATTAATGTGCTAAACGATGTGTTGCTATGATATATCTGAGTGCATTGCATAGCATAGATGAAGGTTGGCGGATGGAGGAAGGAAGGGAAGTTATATGTGTGTGTGTAAATTCATATATGCATTATATATGTATACTTAAATATGTGTGTATATGTATATATGTGTGTATGAGGAATATGTTAATCAGTTGACACAGAAGGTAACTCCGTCCTATGTCGCACTCAAAAATCATATCTTTCAAAAATTTTCACGATTCGACCGCACATTATTGTCTTGATGTTTTAAAATGTATACATATAAAAGATCAAGTGATTTGGAGTTCATTTACTCATTGATCCTATCATTCCATTTTATGCTACTGCTAAAAAATCGTTAATATTTGAACCTAAAGAAAACAAAGTGAACAAACTCCAAATCAGGTGATTTTATATATGTATATATATATCTTAGAACATAAAAATAATAATGTGCGATCGGATTATGAAAATTCAATCGAAAACTTGAGTTTTAAGTGCGACATAGGATGGAGTTGCCTCTCAACTGATTCTCATATATATATGTGGTATATATATATATATATATATATATATATATATATATATATATATATATATATATATGTATGTATATATATGTGTGTGGTGTGTGTGTGTGTGTACAACACACACACACACACACACACACACACACACACACACACACACACACATATATATATATATATGTATATATTATGGAGGAGAGGGTTATGGTGGAGGAGGAGGGAGTATGTCTATGTGAATATAGGGGACTGTTTGGGTTTAAGTGGGAGGAAGTGAGAAAGTGGTAAAATGTCATTTCCCACTTCTGTTGTCCATCCAAACACTGAAAAAGGAAAATGAGAAACTCTTTTCCTTTTCTTTTTTCTCTTTTTACAGAACAATTTCCTCACTTTCAGGGGTAATAAGTTGTAGCTCAAACAGTTAATTTTGTGGTCATGTAAATCTTATTTGTAATAAGTTGTTGCTCACTAGAGTTAATTTTGTGGCGATGTAAATCTCATTTGTTATAAGTTGTAACTCAAAACAGTTAATTTTGTGGTGATGTAAATCTCACTTGCATTTAATAATAGTCTAATTTTTTCATGATTAATTTTTATTTTAATATTGTTTTACGGTCAACTTTGTGGTCAACTTTTTCACTTTCACTTTCACATTACTAATCAAATATCAGAAAATACAATATATTTTTTCACTTCTATTTCTCAGCTACCAACCAAACACTGGAAAAAATACACACAAATTCACATTTTTCAAAAGGAAAAAACCCCTACTCCCACTTCGGCCCACTTATGTGTGCGTGTGTGCGTGTGAAGGTGGTGAAGTAAGGAGTACGGAAGGAATTGTGCATATATGCATTACATGTTATAGGTGTTGTGTTTGCTGTTGAAATTTTGAAAAAGATCGAATATTATATGTGGTTTGAGGACATCAGTAACTAATTACAATAGCCACCGAGACTTTTGATCCCCTTCAATATACATCAATAATCAACCAATTTATCTATAACCCCCGGCTCTTGATGTACGTGTCGTAATATCATAACGTACGTATGTGAGAATATTTCGCCCGCGTATGTACGTCGTCGCAGCATCCCTGCATCCGCGGGATCGGGGGGTTACAGATTGGTATCAGAGCCTAGATTTACACTAAATATGGTAACCATCTAAATAACACTCGGTCCTTGTCAACAGTACAACCAGTCATCAAATTAGAACTAATCTGAATCTGAATTTGGGACTTCCAGTTATGAATACAAAAATATCTCCTTCCTTGACAATATATTCCTTTTCTCCAAATATACTCTAATTTCAATTAGCATTCCGAATATCCTGATTCTAGCCACTCTCTATCATCTTGATTCCTTTCAAATCTGGTACTAGTCACCCAATCCAGAATTCGATATAGATATCAAAGTAATGCAGCGAAAGCATCGTAGGCCCATATCATTTTGGCCCCAGGATCATCAAAATAGTTTTCTCCCATCTAAATTGAAATTTTAAGGATAAATTTTTTTTTTTTTTTTGTAAGGTGGGTAGGAATGTAACTTCAGCCCTCGATGTACTTGTTACAATATTACGGCGTACGTATGTGAGAATATTTTCGCCCTATGTACGTCGTTGTAGTGTCCCCATAGCCGCGAGATTGGGACATTACATTATCATTTTGTTGCCACCCACGGTAAAATATCTTCAAAATATTAACACAATTTCATTTGAAGAACAAAATTAGCTAAAGGAGTTACCCAAAAAAGGAAAAAAAGAAAAGAAAAGAATAGAAAAGAAATCTAATTAGAGTACAGTTGGACAAATCCTGGAAGAATCAACCCTCCCTCAATCCATGGCTCCCTTTTAGGCTTTTTGCGTTGGTACCTTTCGGTTTTAATATTTAGCTAATGATTCCTAAACTTGTTGTATATATTTGATGCCGCGTGTTAGCTCCAAATCACCCATTAATTTATCCAATGACTAATGTACGACAACTCAAGTCCCAGTGTAAACTAACATCCCTAGTGTTATAATTAGTGGTTGGATTAGGATGGAATCATGATGGATGAGTTAGATAATTAACAAGCTTTAAACAATCTTAAAGACAAAACCCTATGATTAATTAAGTGAAGCAACTTCAGATATTTTTGTGTGTGTGTGGTTGATTAAAGGAAGAAACCTTTACTTTTATTGTGAGGGATTTACAATAAGCAGTTGTTGCAAGTATTAGTGGCAACTTCGGATTCGTAGTGTTGGTTTCTGGGATCAATCTGATAACTAATCAATATCACTGAAATATCACCGATCTAATTGGCCAGGTCGGTTAATATCAGGTGGGAGATTTTCCGTTCAATAGAACGTTCCTTAATTTAAGAACCACCTTTCAATTACCTTCCTTGGTTAAATACCGATTAGACTGGTATAAAGTCAGTCTCAATATACTGAATATCAGTATATCCCTTGTATAAAGAAATTAATTCTCTTATACAGTACTTGGAGTGAGGTACGTTTTAAAGCGAATCTCCTTAAGACAATTACATCTCCCGCACCGGTGCTAACGGGTTACTGGACGCTAGTCTTCAAAGATACAACACTCCTTCACGGTATTTGGATAGCACTACCAAATCACTGTACGGTCGAACGTAGTTAACAGTACCTTCACAGGATTATTGAAGCAGGGGGACAAAGACAAATTTCGGAAGAATATTTGCTTTACTTTGGAGGAGCACCCACTATAGAGGAAGAAGGAAGGTAGAAGAATATTCTTCTTCGGAAGTCCCAGATTCAGACAACAATTCTATTTAAGAATCTGTTGAATTTTCTGAGCCCTCTTTCAGAACGAATTTCGCAGAATCTCTTGGAAGTCCCTTCAGAAACCAAATTTCCCACTTCCCGTTGGAAGTTACTTCAAGACAGAGAACTTCACTTCAGTCCCAGTTAAGAACGCAGAGAGAGCCTCAGTTCAGAAAGCAGAGAGAGTTGAGTGTGGTGTGTTTAATTTGAGAAAACGGAGCGCTATTTATAGCGCTCCGGGAGGGGCAATTTAGTCCGAACCCAACCAACAGTTGCAACGGTTCGGTCTGAACCGTTGCAACGGTTCGGTCTGAACTGTCGCCGCAACCGCCCAACTACCGTGAAGGTTTACAGACAGTCGTTGGCGGGGCGGTTCAGATCCGGATAGCGGACCAGATATGCTCCGCGAACCCATACCCGTGAGACCCGGTTCAAAAAGAACCAGGCCGGGTAGGGCACCCGCACCCAGACCCGGTCCCGAGCCCGAGCCCGTGCCCGAGTCCGTGCCCGTGCCGTGCCCGGCACCGGCCGGCCGCCGGCGCCGCCAGCGCGGCGCGCTCGCGCCCATGTGCGGGCATGGTTTCCTCCCAATCGCGCGCGCGAAAACTCTAAGTACCCAAAGGGCACGCCCTTTGTTCCCATTTTCTCTATTTAAACACTACAAACTTCCATCCCATGGCCAATGTGGGACTAAATACCTTTAGTTACCTTTAGTCCCATTTTGGCTTTGAATTAGGCAATCTTTAAACTTGAATATCTCATTCATTCGAAGTCGGAATTGAACATGCGAATATACCACGTTCATCCCCAATGGAAGGAGAACACACTCTAACCATCATCTAATTGATTCGATCAACGAATCTCGCCGTAATTCAATTCAAAGATTCACATATATTCTTCATATTCCCAACAATCCTTACAATGAATGGAGATTCAAGGAATGACACACAAAGAGACTGACTCTACTGTGAAAGGTACTTTAGAAAAGAAACTGCATCAGGATAGGTGAACTAGGTCTGAACCTTCCATAGCGAAAGTTTATATCGGATTATATAGCTTAATAGAATCAGTGATTAGGTTGAACTGTTAGCCGTTAGTGTAAGCAAATTCAACAAGCTTCACACAGTGACTTTCAAATCAACTTTGGTCTCGGTTGTGTCCGTTTTGGCCCTGGACATTCTTGGTTTCAAAGAGTATCTTTAGGGATAACAGCCTCTATAGAAATTCCCAAAGAGCCGACCAACTCTATACTCACATAGGTGATCGTCCTATTAAGAGTAGTCTACTCTACTCCACTTGTTTAGTAGCAAGATATAGGCATCATTAAAGCGTTAAGCTTATCCTTAATCCATTTGTAGAAAGCACTTATGTGCACCTTAGAAATGGATTGGAGTCAAGCTCCCAAGTGCTTACTTGCTGGTCAATCATAACTAGTTTTTTCCTCTTGAACTTAGTCCGTGGGATCTCCAGTCGCTAAGTGAGGTTTTCATTAAGCTGACTCGGTAAGGTTAGGCTTTTGACCTATTCCCTCGATGCGCAGTTTATACGCTCTCTTAAACCTTTAGTAAGCGGATCCGCTAAATTATCTTTTGACGAGACAAAGTCAATAGAGATAATTCCATTTAAGAGCAACTGCTTAAACAGTATTATGTCTACGATGAATATGTCTAGACTTACCGTTATATATAGCATTTTGTGCCCTTGATATAGCTGCTTGATTATCGCAGTGTATGCATATAGCGAGCACTGGCTTTTGCCATAATGGTATATCTTTCAAAAATTGTCGAAGCCATTCTACTTCTTTTCCGGCCTTATCTAAAGCTATGAATTCCGATTCCATAGTGGAACGGGCAATACATGTTTGCTTGAATGAATCCAGGATAACGCTGCTCCTCCTAGAGTAAATACGTATCCGCTAGTTGATTTTGATTCTTCAGAATCTGCAATCCAATTAGCATCACTGTATCCTTCAAGTACAGGTGGATACCGTCCATATCTCAAGGCATATTTCTTGGTATGTGATACGTAACCAAATGCTCATAGTAGAGCAGTCCAATGTTGATCACTAGGATTACTAGTATATCTGCTTAACTTGCTTACAGCGTAAGCAATATCGGGTCTAGTACAATTCATCAAATACATTAGACTTTCGATAATCTGAGAATACTCCAACTGGCGTATTCCAGTTCCTGTATTCTTATGAAGGTGGATGTGTGGGAGAAAAAGATTTGTATTCTCCTTTATCCCATGATCCTTGAATCTTTCTATCATCTATCCACGTAGTGAGATTGAGATAGACTGATTCATCTAGTGTTCTGATGATTTTAATTCCTAAAATTACATCAGCAACCCCCAGATCCTTCATGTCAAAACTGTTGGATAACATTCTTATAATGGACTTAATAATTTCAATATTAGTCCCAAGTATCAACATGTCGTCTACATAAAGACAAACAATGATACATGCATTTTCAACTGTTTTAGTGTAAACACACTTATCGCATTCATTGATAGTGAATTCATCTTTGTTCATGACACTATCAAAGTTCACATGCATTATTTTGGAGCCTGCTTTAGACCGTATAAGGATTTTACTAATTTACACACTTTGTGTTCTTGGCCTTTGATTATAAATCCTTCAGGTTGCTCCATATATATTTCTTCATTAATTCACCATTAAGAATGCAGTCTTGACATCCATTGATGGATATCTAAGTTATGCAATACTGCAATTGCAATCAACACCCGATGGAGGTATTCTTATTACTGGTGAATAAGTATCGAAATAGTCAAGTCCTTCCTTTTGTCGATAACCCTTGACTACTAATCTATCCTTGCACTTATCGATAGATCCATCGGGTTTTAAATTCTTTTGAATATCCACTTACACCGAATTGGTTTACTGCCAGGAGGCAAGTTTGTCAATTCCCAAGTATGATTACTTAGTATGGATTTTATTTCGCTATTTATAACTTTCTTTCTACATTTGTGCTTCTGGGGTTGACATAGCCTCTTTAAATGTTTGAGGCTCGCTTTCAATAGCGTATGCTACGAAATTTGGACCAAAAGATTTTGAGATTCTAGATCTCTGACTTCTTCATGGTTCAATTTTCGCATTAACAATCGGTTCCTCGGGGCTTTCGTCCTTGAATGTCATCTCTGTGTTCTTTTCTCAGAAGTCTTATCTGCTTCCGTTTGTATGGAAAGATGTCTTCAAAGAACACAACATTTGATATTCGATAATCATGTTTACATAAATATCTGATTTTTCTGATTTATGAACCAGAAATCTGTAGGCACTACTATTCAAGACATAGCCTATGAATATGCAGTCCATAATTTGTGCTCCCAACTTAGTCTTTTTAGGTAATGGGCTAGCACATTTGCAAGGCACCCCCACATTTTGAGGTAATGGTAGGAAGGTATCCTTCCATGTCATAACTCAAATGGTATAAGACCAAATTTCTTGTGGGGTACTCTGTTTAGAATATAATTTGCAGTTAACAGAGCTTCCCCCACAAGTTCTGCGGAGTTCCAGAACTTACGAGCATGAAATTGACCATCTCCTTCAAAGTTCTGTTCTTCCGTTCAGCAATTCCATTTGCTGAGAAGTATATGGTGTTATTGTTTGATGGATTATACCAAATTTAGCACATAACTCACTAAAATCATTTGATTCATATTCTCCGCCTCTATCGGATTTTAGAATTTTGATGTTCTTGTTGAGTTGATTCTCAACTTCGGCTTTATATGTTAAACATATTCATTGCCTCATTCTTACTGTTTAAAAGATACACATAATAGTATCTTGTACAGTCATCAATAAAAGTAATAAAATACTTTTACCGCCTCTAGTTGGCATAAACTTCAAGTCACACAGATCGCTATGAATTAACCCTAAAGGTTCTGTATTTCGATTAATTGAGTGAAATGAATTTTTTGCTAACTTGCCTCAACACAAATCTCACACTTGCGAATTTCTTCCAAGTTGAGTTTAGGAATATATCCTAGATTAGACAAGTTCTTTAAAGACTGTAATTCACATGCCCTAATCTAGCATGCCATAAAGTAGAAGACTCAAGCAAATAAACAGAATTTTTTCCTTTATTTATAAGCTTTGGGTACAAATAACACAGACTTTTTATCTACCACTGCAACATTGGCTTTAAAAAGTCATCAACAAGATAACCCTTTCCCACATACATCCTCCCTTAGTAAGTACAAATTTATCTGATTCAAAAATTATTCTAAATTCTTTCTACTAAGTATTGATCTAGAGATCAGATTCTTGCGGATATCTAGAACATTGTAACGGTCCCAGCTTCTAATAAGCAAGATTAGAGCCAAACATGTATTTATCCAGAATCCTTTAACTATAATCCAGAATCTAGAAAATTTCGGCAGCATTTCCTCTGAAATGTTAACTTTTTCCATATACACAATAACATTTTCGGCTCCAAGGCCTACTTATCTCCACACAAAAGTTTCGGTCACATGACCTACTTATCCCAACAAGAAATAGATCTCCAAATATACATATATCATGCCTTTACCTTGCATAACCATTGAAACATCCATATCTCACATAATTCTTCTCACATAATTCTAATAACATAAACACCAAACTTACTTCACATATCTTACAAGTACACAAGTCTAATTAAACTATTACAAGAGTTTCCACGTGATAATAACATATAGCACCTCTCATCAAGGTGATGCTAATAAAACATAGTTACATAACAGAATGATCACAGTAAGTATTTATGGAACATGAATATTCGGCTCATGGTAATCCGGGCTACATTATGTTCTTACCCTTATCCAGACCTGAAAAAAGAAACAATGGAAGAAATGAGCTCAACGGCTCAGCAAGTAATTTACATAGACACTTTATAAAAGACAACAACATAACATGTTTTCATAGCATACATTGTGAAATTCACGGAAATCATAGATAAATGAAGCTACCACGGGGTTCAAGTGAAAGTTAGGAGTCCTAGTTGTTGGCTTACAATGCTAATAAAAAAAAAATTTCTCCCATATGGTACTAAGGCAAAATTTATACTTATACCCTCTTAAGAAAGTATCTAGACCAGCATTCATTCCTGCACAAGCCTTGACTATCAATTATTGCCTTCCAAACAATTATCAATAACATACTATATATATAGTTACTTATTAAGGCACAATCACAAACTCCCTAATCATAGAGTACATTTTTCACCGTTCTCTTCACCTACCGGCTCCCGCTCGGCCCCTTCCTCCTTGGAGTATAATATGACTCCTTTATATATATAACACAAGGACAAATACACATATAAAGTTTAAGTGTAATTCAACACAAACCCCGTCTTCTACCACCTACGGCTCCGCTCGGCCCCTTCCTCCTATTGTCGCAAACAAATATTCACAATCATCATCACCGTCTTCCCCCATCCTACCGGCTCCCGCCGGCCCTTCCTCCAATAAAGACATGCATGCACATTCAATGGTAATCACACGAAAGTTTTCAATAAGCAACCCAACAACATATTTTACATGGTAAAGGTATTCATCGCATAGGCTACATAATTTACATGTCATGGCAAATCACAAAATCATCATACTTCACATATTATCAATGCTAATCATGCTACTACGAATGTATCACTATTGGAGTAATACCAATTAATTATATGGAACTCCAAGGTATGCTATTTGCAACTTAACATCTTGCATGCTTAGCTTGTAACATACTACCGCAATACTTTTACATTCTAGTACTTCTAGTACATACCCATCATCATTATTCCCCTTTACTTACTCTATTTGACTTGGCTCAATTTGTCATGTATATGTACAAAAATAATGTAGAGAATTACTTTATAAAAATATTTGTAGCACTATGTCCTTGTAATTAGTCACATATAATGTTTGCATGTAACCCAAAATTCCCTCTTAATCACATATCCTCTTAATCACATATAAGGCTTGCATGCAACAAAACTAGAGAATTAAGCATAGGAGTGAGATGTAAATTACTCACCAAGATTATGAGGATCTCCACTAGCAATTTCGGTCAATTCCCTCACTCAACCCTAGTAACACAACAAGGAAATTTTTAGTTCATGAACTTACAACAATATGAGAGTAACTAATTGAGGGTTACCCTATTTTTACCCAATTTAACTTCTGTTTAATTTCTGAAAATAAAAAAATAAGAAATTGGAACCAACTCTAAAGATTAGGGCTGGTTATTACCTAAAAAAAATATCCCAAACTGAATTTCCTCACTTCTTCTTGCTAAATCGAACACCCCCCTCTCCCCTCCAGGTCGCGCGTGGCCTGGCGCCGCCCTCCGCCGCGCTGCGCCGCCCTCCGCGGCGCTGTGCGGCCGCGATGGCTTCCGGCGCTGCCGGCGCCCCTGGCTTCGGCTGGGGGGTGTGTAGAGAGAGTGAGAGGGAAAGGGAGAAGGTGTGTGTGTAGAGAGAGAGAGATTTGAGAGAGTGGAGAGAGTGTAGGGTTTGATTTTTTTGGGTGATTTGGGAACCCTAAAATTTTTTACAGAGGAGGAAGAAGAGGATTTGTTTTTACAGAGAAGAGAAATTCTCTTCTCAGATCTAACGTAAGGGGAAAGGTGCTTATGCAATAAAGCCCCTCCAAACTCAGTATATGGCAAAATCAACTCCCTTTTATTCATGCCACTTGGCTAAGGCTAGGATCAAATTGATCCTAGCCCTACACTTCATATTCTCATGCACACCTAACTCTCCACTCACAATTGCCATTAATTTATTCTAAATACTTTATTGGTATAGTTTTGGGTATGAAATAAATTTGAAAAAATACCCCTAATATACATGGTATTGGAATGCTTGGTAGATACACTCATATTTTAATATGATGATCATTTTGACATAAGTACTTATACACATATATATATTTAATCTATGCCATAATTAAAATGACAATAGTAAAAAAAAAATAAATAAATAAAATATTTATTCTATGGTCATATTATTTGTTTTTGGTATTAAGTTAGGAATGAGGAAATATATAAAAATAATATTTCCTTATATTCGATGCTTAATATCATGAGGAAATAATAATTAGCAATCTAATAATTAAATTTAATATAGGTTATTACATTCTACCCCCTTATAGGAGCTTCGGCCCCGAAGCTCGAACGTACCTTGAAAAAGTCCGTGGGTAGGTAGATCGCATTTCCTCCTCTGGTTCCAGGTAGTCTCTTCGATTTTCTGGCTTCTCCTAATACTTTAACTAATGGAATAGTTTGCTCCGTAGAACTTCTCTTTACGGTCCAAGACTTGCACGGGCTCCACCGTATATGATAAATCTTCTTGGAGTTGTAAGGGAGAATAACTAAGAACATGGCTGGGATCCGGTATTATATTTCCTCAATTGTGATACATGAAATACATTGTGTATCCTCTCCATTTCCGGTGGTAAGGCTAACCGATAAGCCAGAGGTCCGATTCGTTCCAGTATCTCAAAAGGAACAATGAAACGGGGATCTAGCTTATTCGTTTACCAACCCGTATAACTCCTCTCATGGGCGATATCTTCAAGAAAACCTTGTCGCCTATAGCAAAATTCCAAGGGTCTTCGGCGCCGGTCTGCATATGTCTTCTGTCTACTTTGGGCTGCCTTCATCCTCTTCTTAATTATCCGGATTTTCTCTGTTGTGTCCACTACTATATCTGCTCCGAATAAGGTCGGTCTCCTATCTCTTCCCAGCAAATCGGAGATCTACACCTCCTGCCGTACAAGGCTTCAAATGGCGGCATTCCAATGGTAGCTT